>JAUCBJ010003317.1:0-83788 GCA_032718475.1 Nemertoderma westbladi
TTTTTGTTAAAACACGTGGAAACGGTCGAAATTGCGGGTTTAAGTAAGCCGGGGAAGCCAATTTTGAAAATCGTCTGTGATTGGCTGCTACATATTTGACGTCACTATGCAGTGCTCTGATAATTTCTTATATTGGTTTCTATGGAGGGTGATTTTAGATCGATTTAAATACACATTTAATTAACATCATTTGATACGTGGCTTATATCAATTGAAAGCGGAGAGTCTTGCACGTCTTTTAACACTACAATCACTTAAATTCATGATCATGATCATGAACATTTATGAAATACTGTTTGCAATTTTGCAAACTTGGTAGATTGCCTGATCCCGTATGCAACCGTATGCTGACCCCTCAGCACTAGCCACCTATTGCATTGCAGTATCGGAGTAGGCCTATTGCTGTATACCTACCGCTGTACCACTCTTACGCTACCGCTGACCGTTACATATTTCAACTTAATGAACTTAAGCTGCAATACAGCAATACTCCGATATTACAATACATTTTTTTTTTTAATCAGACAAATTATTAATCAATTTTTATTCCATTACTAAATTATAAAATCAGGCGAAGCACAAATGATCACAAATTAATTATAAAGTAGAATAATTAAGATTGAAGTACAGGTTAACAATAAATATTTACAATAAAGAAACAGATATGTAATCAGTACATATCTGGGTCAACACGTTGTGGGGTCTTCGAGCAGCACGTGTTCAAATGTTCAATGACTGAGCAGCGACTAATTAACAAATTTATGAGAGATTCATTGACCAGCTACCGACAGACCAATATTGTGACATATATTTTAGTTTAATGTTTGATTCAATTAGAGGCACAAATTAAAAAGGCTACAAATATATAGGGGTGAAGAATTAAATTAGTCACCCATTAGGCCTAAAAGGTAGCCAAATATAAGTTGCAATCTATATAAATTTTTAAATTCAGTAGTGTGCGTGTGTTGTGTATTGATTCCGTAGATTTCATGTTGAAATAGCGTTCATTAATTTAATTTCTATTTAATTATTCAGGCATACTAATACACACATTAAATTAGTTCGCGTGTGTTAAGTGTGTAAGATTTGATTGTTTCGTCACGAAACCATTAGGGCACAGAAACTGACGGATTCTTCGCGAATTTCGCAAACGTCGCAAACTTCGGGAATTTGTTCTACAATTTTGACTCCTTAAGCAAAAGGGTCCCGAATGAGTTTTTTAACCTTTATTTTTTGTGATTTTGAGTGCTTTTTTTATATTAGTGAATATTCTAGAACCTTAGTAGATTTTTAATGGTATATAGCTAGTATTTTTTACTAGCTAGTAATTTTTGGAAATTATTTTGGTCATTAATATATTCTTCAACAGTTTAACCTGAAATATCATGGACTTTCACATTTTTTATAATTTCAAAAAATACTAGCTAGCAAAAAAACACTAGCTATCATAAAAAACATATCTACTAATGTTGTAGAACTTTCACCAATACCAAAAAAATTAAAAAACTCTAAAAAAGGATTGGTGAAAAATGGCTGGGGTGTCGACAGGGCGAAGTAGGGACCGTGTTGCTTAACCCCTTAGAGCCTATGACGTCCACTGCACGTCACCATGGACAGCACGAAGACGTGCAGTGGACGTCATGCTGGAATACATGTTTTATTGGAAGGCTCTTGGAGTAGGTATACTGGTGGATAGTATTAATGACATTTATTGCTCTTCGTGGCAAAAAATCCATTCTGTACTGTAGATAGGCTGTATTGTAGACTGTATTATTAGTGTTAGGTATATGGCGTAATGCCAACCACAGTACAGTAGTTCAGACTGACAGAGAGACCGACAGACAGACAGACTAGATTTATGTAAACGTGTAAACTGACATCAGAAATGAAATCAGCAACCCTTAAAACCCCCATAGCGAGAATGTTAGTTAATTTGAATTATCTTTTATGTTTTGACAGACTGACTGACAGAATGACCGACAGACAGACAGACTAGATTTTTTTAAACGTGAAAACTGACATCTGAAATAAAATTAGCACCCATTAAAACCCCCATAACGAGAATGTTAGTTAGTTTGTATTCTTTTTTAAGTTTTGACAGACTGACTGACTGACAGAAAGACCGACAAACAGACAGTCTAGATTTATGTAAACCTGAAAACTGACATCAGAAATGAAATCAGCACCCCTTAAAACCCCCATAGCGAGAATGTTAGTTAATTTGAATTCTCTTTTATGTTTTGACAGACTGACTAGATTTATGTAAACGTGAAAACTGACATCAGAAATGTAATCAGCACTCCTTAAAACCCCCATAGAGAGAATGTTAGCGACAAGTTTTAATTATTAACCATATTTCGTAAGATATATTTTAAAACATTTATTTATTAATAATGCAATAACTGAATAACCAGATAACGGAACGACAAACCGAATTGAAACTTTTAATTACTAATAATAATTGTGGTGAGAGGTGATGGAAATCAAGGATATATGTTGTTATGTTATGGAGCACGCGTTGGTAGGCACAGGCAATGAATTGATGTCTGTTGAGATGTATTGAAGGAGCACTATTCCTTCTTTAGTAATAATATTAATGTCAATGAATAACTGATACCTAAACACACACACACCCCCCCGTCAGCCAGTTCTATGGAGAGTGAGTGAATGGATAGGGAATTAATGCTATCCTACCAGCATAGCAGCAGTCTGCCTCTAACAGGCCAGGACATTCTCAGCGTTGCTAAGACACGGGAAGGAATTACTCCGTATTGACTGTCATTAGGCGGTTAGAGCCTGCGTGTGAATTAATTGATAAAAATGCAATTTTAATTGTAAATCAATAAATAACTATAAAACTTGACATTAATCTCGAGTATAAAGTAAAGACTTTGATAGAATGGGACACGGCGAATCTACCCATGTTAATTTTATACCAGATGGGATAAATGTTACCCCCCTAAATAATTAATTACCGATAGAAGAATCGAAATAATTCGATTCAACCATACAATTTAGCTGAAGATATAAATTAAGATTATGGCTTCCGACATTTATGGCTTCCGACACACACACTGACACACACAGTGACACACACACACAACACACAGACTTTTGAAAAACGGCCATAGTATAATTATATCAGTTCGCTGATGGCTCGCCATACGTGTCTCGCCCCACACCCCGAATCCCCGCCCCATCCCCAAACCCGAGGCCCCGCCACGGCCTCCTACCACCCCGGAGGCACAGAGAGGTCGCCCGAAGGAGACCAAACTGCAGCCGCCGCCTCACCGCACCCAAAACCTCTCCCAAACCCCGCTGTCTCATCCCGACCCTCTTAGAGCATAGGGTCTCCGCAAGGTGCCGGATGAATACAGCCGCCTCCGCACCCCACACACCGTCGGTGGAACACACCAACTGGGTGAAGTGCATCCTGCGGGATTCGCAGGCCTCCTGGTAGTGGGTCCGCTTGACCCGCTCCCTCTGGGCGAGTAAGGTCTCCGTTGAGGCGTTGGAGCGAACATAGGAAGTGGCGTCGAGATTTAATATAAGAAATTATCGGAGCACTGCGTAGTGACGTCAAATATGTAGCAGCCAATCACAGCCGATTTTCAAAACTGGCTTACCGGGCTTTCTTAAGCCATTTCGACCGATTCCATGTGTTTTTCCACAAAATACACCCCGCCACTCGATTTAGGGCACATTGTTACCCCTTATTAGATTGTTTCTAGCCATATAATTTTTTCGCGCACCACCCAATTGCACAATCCCTTTTTGGGCCGTTGCGTTGTTTGCAGCAGTACAGTCAATTCTCCCGTCTAAAATACTATGCATTATTTGCTCATCCTCTGTTCCTTTCTCCTTAATCACCCACTCATACTCAATGAAATGATAATTAAAGGTCAATATAGGACTCACACTATATTACAATACTCAATATTATATCTGGGATTATTGCTCATCTCATGTTAATATATATTTGTTTTATATTGATAACATTCAATGGTGAACTTTTATTATAACATCACGCAATAGGAAAAAGCATTATATTCCGAAAAAAATTCAAAAATTTTTACTTACTTCTGCCTATAGGCCACTGACCTTTTTAGTGAACATCGCTATAAATCTGAATGCAGTCCCACAATAAAGCCTTACTTACCACTTACACCACTCTACTGCATACAAGAAAGTCCTACCCCTACACCCTACTGCATACAACCAAGTCTTACCCCTACACCCTACTGCATACAACCATGTCTTACCCCTTTCACCCTACTGCATAGAACAAAGTCTTACCCGCACACCCTACTGCATACGACTAAGTCTTACCCCTACACCATACTGAATACAACCAAGTCTTCCCTACACCCTTCTTCAAACAACAAAGTCTTACCCCTACACCCTACTGCATACAACAAAGTCTTACCCGCACACCCTACTGCATACGACTAAGTCTTACCCCTACACCATACTGCATACAACCAAGTCTTCCCACACCCTACTTCAAACAACAAAGTCTTACCCATGCACACTACTGCATACAACAAAGTCTTACCCCTACACCCTACTGCAAACAACAAAGTCTTACCCCTACACCCTACTGTATACAACAAAGTCATACCCCTACACCCTAATGCATACAACCAAGACTTACCCCCCTACACACTACTGCATACAACAAAGTCTTACCCCTACACCCTACTGCAAACAACAAAGTCTTACCCCTACACCCTACTGCATACAACCAAGACTTACCCACTACACACTCTGCATACAACCAAGTCTTACCCCTACACCCTACTACATACAACAATGTCGTACCCCTTAACCCTACTGCGTACAACAAAGTCTTACCCGCGCTCCCTACTGCATACGACTAAGTCTTTCCCCTACACCATACTGCATACAACCAAGTCTTCCCTACACCCTACTGCAAACAATAATGTCTTACCCCTACACCCTACTTCAAATACGCCCCTACACACTACTGCATACAACAAAGTCTTACCCCTACACCCTACTGCATACAACCAAGACTTACCCACTACACACTACTGCATACAACAAAGTCTTACCCCAACACCCCACTGCAAACAACAAAATCTTACCTCTACACCCTACTGCATACAACAAAGTCTTACCCCTACACCCTACCAAAGTCTTAGTCCTACACCCTACTGCAAACAACAAAGTCTTACCCCCACACCCTACTGCATACAACAAAGTCTTACCCCTACACCCAACTACATACAACCAAGCCCTATCCTCTATACCCTTCTGTATTCAACTAAACTTTACCCCCTACACTCTACTGCATACAATCAAGCCTTACCCTTTAGACCCTACTGCATACAACAAAGTCTTACACCCTACACCCTACTTCATACAACCAAGTCTTATGCCCTACACTATACAGCATACAACCAAGTCTTAAGCCCTACATCCCACTGCATTCAACCGAGACGTTTCCCCTACTCTATACTGCATAAAACCAAGTCTTGCCGCTATCCTACACCCTACTGCATACAACCAAACCTTACCACTTAGACCTACTGATACAACCAAGCCATCATCCCCTACACTATACTGCATACAACCAAGCCTTACCCCTATACCATACTACATACAATTACGACTTATTCCCTACGCCCGAATACAACCAAGTCTTACCCTCTACACCCTACTGAATACAACCAAGCATTACCCCATACACCCTACTGCATACAACCAAGCCTAATCCACAAATACAACATAATGCATACAACCAAGCCTAATCCACAAATACACCCTACTGCATACAACCCTAATGCATGCAGCCATGCCTTACCCCATACACCCTACTGCATACAACCAAGCCTTACCCCATACACCCTACTGCATACAAACAAGCCTTACACCCTACACCCTACTGCATACAACCAAGCCTATTCCATAAATACAACCCCCTGCATACAACCAAGCCTATTCCATAAATAAAACCTCCTGCATACAACCAAGCCTATTCCATAAATACAACCTCCTGCATACAACCCTACTGCATACAACCAAACCTGACCACAATTTTGTTTGCGATAATTATTCTACTAAGACAATACAAATTTATTATTATTTATTTCAGAGGGATACTGTACTTGAAACCGAGGATAATGCAGATGAGATATGCTGTTGCGGATTGGAAAAATCGGAACACAAAGATCACATTGAAAGTCCATCCTCGGGAAAGGCATGGAATTATAAAACTTGTACGAAAGCTTCCCCGACTGATGCTTATGGAGAGATACAACTAGAATGTTGTTCAATACCTACGAAATATGTTCGGTGTAGTGTAGATTCTGATATCAAATGCATTGTTTCACTTTTTAGGAACTATTGGCAGATGGTTCCTCCTTCACTTATAATATCTGTCTATGGAAACAATATTAAACAAAGCATTCAACGGGGGACTATTCGAAGAATTTTTCAGAAAATGTTGATGAAAGTGGGTCAGATGAATGGAGCTTGGATTATGGATCATGGTTTGAATACAGGTATTGCAAGATTAGTTGGTGATGCTGTTCAACAGAATCTGAGTGATTCAGAAGATTTGGTTCTCATTGGAGTGAGTTCATGGGGTGCAGTTGCTAATAGAGAGTCTTCGTTATTGAAAAATGATGAAAACGATGAAATTGAACAACCAAATATCTATAAATCAAAATTTAATCCTGAGAAGGTTATGAATGAAACAGTATGTGAGACATTAGAGCCAAATCATACGCACTACTTGTTGGTAGATGATGGCACAACTGGTAAAGTTGGTTCTCAATTCCAAATTTGGTCAGATGTGATGACTGCAATAGAGAATGAAGGTGATTTTGGTCCAGATGGAAAGCAAAGGAAGATACCTCGTATGTCCATCTTATTCGAAGGAGATAGATCTTCATTGAATAATATCCACTTAGCTCTCATGAATGACACATCAATAATAGTTATGTCTGATTCTGGAGGGTTGGCAGGTTTACTTTGTTGGCTTTATGATAGAAGACATGAAATAATAGGCTCAAAGAGACGTACACCAGAAAATATTTTGCATTCTGGTATTGGTAGTGAAATTGTAAAGCAAATTGAAGATCTTTGGGGAAATGAAGATATAGACAAGACAGTTCGAATTCTCTATGAATGTCTTAGGAATCATCATTTGATTACAATAATAAATAAATTGACAACAAACATTGAAACTGTCATTTTGACATCTCTTTTACGAATGTATGATAAACAAAAGTCAGTGCAGATCATACTCTGCATGGACTGGAATCGACCAGATTTGGCCAAAAGTCATATATTTGATGGTGAAACAAAGTTTAAAGGTTCAGAATTACACACATATATGTACAATGCCTTGGTAAATGATCAAACAGATTTTGTAGATATATTCATGGATAATGGTCTAAATTTAAAGGAATTTCTAACAGTAGGAACATTGACATCTTTATATAATGACCTTCCAAATGGTTCTGTTATAAATAGTATATTGGATCACTATAAACATGATGGAAGATATACCTTACGAAATGTTGGTAGTGCAATCGAATATTTGATTGGCCATGAGATTTTGTATAGATCTATTTACAAGAGAGACGATCGATACAATTGCGATAAAGGGAAGTCTAAAATTCAACGAAGTACCTCAACAATACCTAAGAGTGATAGTGGGAAAATTGTAATTGATGAGGATGATGTGAGAGTTACTTTAGTGGGTAGGGGTAAGAAACATATCTCATTTGATGATGAGTCTGAAACTGATGAAGGTGATAATGAACGGGAAACTAAGTGCTTGTCTAATGTATTTGAGGAACCTGCAAGGGAGCTTTTAATATTTTGTGTCTTGCTTTGTCGTGAAGAAATGTCAGAATATTTCTGGAATGAAGGAAAGTTCTCTTGTGCTGCTGCCATTTTGTCATGCAAATTAGCAAAATCTGTTTCAACAACCCACTGCATACAAGATATGAAGCAAGTTGCAGCATATTTAGATTTATCCAATTACTTTGAGCAAAGAGCTATTGGGGTTATTAATGAGTGCTTTATTGATAGTAGTCTAAATTCGATGTGTATGCTATGTGTTGAACTACCTCTTTTTGGGAAATCAACAATCCTTGAATTAGCTCAAGCAGGCAATTGTCGGCAATTTATGTCACACTCAGCCTGCCAGTCTTTTCTGTCAAGTTTATGGTATGGGGAGATGTCACAAAACACATCCATTTTCACAATAGGCACATTAATGTTCACACCATTTATAGTTCCTCTCTTTATCGAATTTTATGGTGATAAAAAACATATCTTACTAGAGATTCATAAGGAAACGGTTGAAAATGAAGGCAGTATTTCCAGAGTTTTAGCTCAATCACGATCCTACTTTCGTAATAAACACGTGGAACCATTAACTTTGGAAGAATTTAACCGATTCTATAAAGCTCCTCTATCTTATGGAACGAAAATGTACCAATTCGCCAGAGCACCACTTGTTGTATGCCTTGCCAATGTTAGCTTTTTTATGGTTTATTTATTGCTGTTCAGTTACATTGTCCGAATGAAGTTGCATGATGATGATGGTGGTGATTTAACATCTTGGCAGGAAATATTTCTCATGATTTGGACTATTACTCTTGGCATAGAAGAATGTCGTCAGGTTTACGATAATAATGTACCTTCCTGGAGAAACAAACTTCTCGCCTATTTTAGTGATATTTGGAACAAATTAGATTTTTCAGGCTTTGTATTTATCACACTTGGTTTTATATTTAGACTTGCAGGAGGTCATACATTCACAGCAAAAGTTCTTTACTCTATTGCTCTGTGGTTATTTTATACTCGCTTATTGCACGTGGCCTCTCTTAGCCGCTCTCTTGGACCGAAACTTGTTATGATACAAAAAATGTTCAAAGATTTGATGTTTTTTGTAATCATAATAGGAATCTACTCACTGGCATTTGGAGTTATTGCTCAGAGTATTATGTTTCCAAATGATCTGAGACCATCTTATGATATTTTTAAGGGTATAATATTTCACTCATACTTTCATATATATGGTGAATTATTCCTTGAAGAGTATCAGTCCGAAAATGATTGTGAATCTGACCCAATAAAAATATCGGAGGGGTCTGTGCCATGTGCTGTAGAAAGTGAGTGGTCAATAATATTTCTTGCAGGGTATTTACTCTTTAGTAATGTGTTGCTATTGAATCTGCTTATTGCGATGTTTAGTTCCACATACGAGCAAGTTCAACAAAATACAGATGAATATTGGTTTTTTCAAAGATATGCTCTAATGGAAGAATACTATTCTAAACCACTCTTACCTCCACCACTTGTTATGTTTTCATTATTACTCAGATTATTAGGTGTCCATTCTAGAAGAGAAATTAGAATACTTCCGCCATCTGGTGAACTACAGAAAATATGTCTGTGGGAAGAGATTCGAGCAAATAATTATATTGTTCGAGAAGGTAAGGAAAGCAAGTTACCTCTTGAAAAAGTAATCGAGGGTGCAGAGGCAAAAGTTGAAAACATTAATGCCAGTCTCTTTGACATCAAGTCAAACATGTACCAGAAAATGGAGAGCTTGAAGAGGAATTTTGATTTTGAATTCAACAACTTTACCGAAAGTCAACAGAGTATCCTGAATTTCGTTCAGCATGGTGATAAGAAGATAGGCGAAATGGATGATGTTGCAGAAAATATGGAAAAATCCATGCTCCATCAATTAGAAGATGTCAAAGAAATGCTTAATAAAGAAAGTAATGAATCTAAAAGAACTGCAAGTTCGATGGCTGCTTCTAATAAACAAGGCATTGCGATAATGAAAGAAGCATTTGAAGCTGTTGAAAAATTGAATAGAGTCGTTAACAAGCAACTCAATGTCTTAGAAGGTCAAGTAGTACAATGTGGTGATAAAGTTGTTGATATATCTGATCAACTATCGACAAGAATAGAGAAAACAGAATCGAATATTCTCGATGTGACTGATAAAATAAGGGAAATACCTGAGGAACTCGAGTCGGTAATTAATAGGAAACTTATTGAACAACAAGAAAAGGAAAGATTGGAAAGACGTATGAGGGAGGAAGATCACGAGAATCGAATCGAGAAACTGGAAGTTAGTGTTAACGAATTCCGTGAAGAATGTCTGAAACGTTTGGGATAACATAGCAACCAAGATTTTTGATGGTTAATTAGTTATATATTTGTTGTTCAAGGACAATATTCTTTAATTAGTTGGATATTTTAATTAATGAAGACGGATTATGTTATTGATACCCTTTTAGGATACCCTTCAAATAAACTTAGGCCCACCAACCAACCATTCTGCTTACAATATACTAACCGTCGTAAAACAGTTTATATTATATGTTAATGTAGCTTTAATGATTTATTTAAACGATTTTTAATTAAAATTTTATATTTAATATCGTGAACAAAGAGTCAGAACAACACACCACAAAAAGTACGGTTTCGAGAAAAATATATTGGATCCCGTCTCAAAATTTATTGCACAGATGTCTGGGTAGATGCAATGAGTATTTTTAAAATAGGGGGTGGCTATCACAATATAATTTTTGATGAAAAATACTGTTTTTTTTTGTTTTATTTCAGAAAGGAAAATCATCACAAATTATGTAAATGAACATTACTCTTTTGATGTGTGGGTTGTATTGCCTCCGGGATACTGTCAGAATTTGAACAAACCACACAATTTTTCTATGACTTGAGTTTGTGTTAGTGGTTTGTTTTACCTCTTTATTTTCCAAATATAATATTGTGTGGGTGGTACTGGTTCTCAGACAGTATTTTCTCAATAATTAGACCCCCATGCCCATATACGGCTCTAGAGTTTATAAAATAATGATGCATAGCACCATATTTTTTATTTGTTTCATTGTTTGTGTTATTCTGGCTCTATGATGGCTCAATATGTAGAAAAGGATTTAAGTATGACTTATATTTTACGAAGCATGTTACTTTATGAGAGAGAAGATAGATGAAGATCAACAATGTGATTCTATTTATCTTGTATAACGCTTAATTATTGAGGTAATTAAAGAGTTCTTTATTAAGCCCCGTTTTAGATTTCTGCAGCACACCTAGCTGGACATACTAGATAGCTGGGTTTAGATCCTTACCGCTGCCAGTGAGTGGCTGTTCATTACGTAAAACAAATTTGGGCATTTTTTGACCCCCACCCCCCAATATAATGTAGTAACTTAACGTAACCTGTGTATAATTTTATAGTCTAAACATATTTTAGATGGTAAAGACGCAATTGGCTACTATTTTAGATAAAATAATTAAATATGTGGGGCGAGCCACGAAGTTGGCGGAGCCTTAGCGAATTGACACTGTTAGGGGGTGGGTCAATTTATGCAAATAGTTGTCGTCGTCGTCGTCGTCGTTGTCGTCGTCGTCGTCGTTGTCGTCGTCGTCGTCGTCGTCGTTACGATTTTGACATGCTAATAACTTTGTCGGATTTAAAGCTGCCAAGTTGAAAATTTGTAGGTATCAATATGAGCAAAAGTTGAGATTTTTGAGAGACTTTCAGACACCATCAGTGCAATGGTCTCCCGCTAGAGGGCCACATGTCTAAACATTAAATGCCCTCCCATTTCTTTGCTTTTAATCCGTTTAAGCTGAAACTTGGCAGATATGTATTAGACCATTAGCTGTGACTTTCAAAGGAGGCGAATCCATCTGCAGTTCTCCAGTCTGCCGCTAGAGGGCCAAAGGTCTGAAAGTGAAATCGTTGTCGTCGTTACGATTTTGACATGCTAATAACTTTGTCGGATTTAAAGCTGCCAAGTTGAAAATTTGTAGGTATCAATATGAACTAAAGTTGAGATTTTTGAGAGATAGATGCCGTTGTAGGTGCAGCTAGCTGCCGTTGTAGGTGCAGCTAGGTGCCGCTGTTGGTGCAGCTAGGTGCCGCAGTTGGTGCAGCTAGGTGCCGTTGTAGGTGCAGCTAGGTGCCGCTGTTGGTGCAGCTAGGTGCCGTTGTAGGTGCAGCTAGGTCCGGCTGTATGCAGCTAGGCGTCCTTTTCCACTAAATCTGTAACGGCGATTATGGCAGTTTAAGTTTTCAAATAATTAGGAAATATTTATCTATTGATGACATATTTACATTTATTACCGGTAGCCTATTAATAATTTTGCGCATGAATATCTATTTTGTTTATTTTCTCTATTTGTTTTTGCATTGGCATTCTCCTAATTCCAACTGCACTCTTCGAATGAGAGATATCTTAATTATTAAAGCGAGATTTCGATGATTATGTAAGAGTTATTGAAAAAAATAAGAGAGCAGGATTATTAGAAGGCCGTTAGGACTTCTTACTGTAAAAGTATTCACTACGTACATAGTATATACATACATACTATGTATGTATGTATATCAGGTGAACTCCTCCGAAACTGTATCTCGTCCGTTAATGAAAGTTATATCAATCGACGCAGCTCGACCCCAGGTTGTGGAAAAATCAGTTTTGAAAAAAATTATTAAGGTGTCTTTTTTTTATTTTGAAAAATAGCCTCAAATCACGAAAATGGCCATAGACTCAATGATAGATGATAGATAACTCAATTTTAGAATAGATTTTTAGGAAAAGTCATAAAATTTCAGAATCCCCACTGCGTGTTATAACACAGTGTTATAACACAGAGTTATAACAAAAAAACCACGGTGGGGGGGTCATATTGACCCCCTCACCGGGTTTAATAGGGTTTAGTGAAAAAAATTTGCCAGCTTGATGGGCAACACGGCCATCTTTCTGGACCCCAGCCTGTCTGCTGGACATTATACGGAAACTCACTGTAGGTAACTAAACTTTTTCATTTAACATTTTCATCATAGTTTACAGTTGTGCTTATTTTTTAGTTACGTTACATTCTAATTAGCTTTTATTAATTAAATGTGGACTTTATCAATTAATTATATTACTGTGCTTCTATAAAATATTAATAAAGTTTGACTTTTGTTGCTAGTTTTATTTGGAATATATGGTTTTCACATGCGGTCAAATTGCGCCACTATCTGTTTACGTATTTTTTCGCGCAACAAGTGACAAAAACGTTTATATGCGAAATTATAAGCAGATGTCCCCTAATCACTTTACTACCTAGAGCCAGACAAGTAAGACCTCACAAAAACTTAGTCTATAATATTTGTGCCAGGTATCAATCAGGAAGAAATGATTTTATACAATATTACGAAATGCTGAAGGTTATCATTTCAGATATTACTGAAATATTTTTGTTTCAGCTCACTAACGGAAGACCTGAGACCTGCAGATGGAGTAGCATTCAACAAAGACACAGCCTATTTCTAAGTATCTCAATAGTGTTTCAGCTTAAGTAGATTTAAATCAAGGAAACGGTGGAAGGTTATCACTTTAAGATATTTCGCCCTCTAGCGGAGGACTGGATATCTGAGGGCCGATGAACTTCCTCAGATAGACTCACCATGTCTTCTAGTATGTATCGCACAAGTTTCATCTTGAACGGATCATAAATAACGAAATTAGTGAAGGATTTTACACTTTCAGATCTTTCGCCCTCTAGTGGCAGACTGGAGAAATGCAGACGGATTAGCCTCTTTCGAAAGACACAGCTGATGGTTTAGTAGTACATACTGTATCTGCCAAGTTTAGATTGAACGAATTTAATGCTAAGAAATGGGAGGACATTTGATGTTGATGTTTTGACATGTAACCCTCTAATTGTCGATATACGACTAACTTAGAAGTCCGTCTAAATGTAAACTTTCTAAAAAAAATGTCTTAGATAGTCTAAGTTTTAGTTTAACAAACAGGAGAGCTTCTAAATAAGGCTTCAAAGATTAAACCGACAGACTGATGGACCCACCGACGGTCTGTCACACGGCTGAGTTATTAATACCCGAATGCAAAGCTTCAATACCAACAAATTAAAAAAAAACAGGCGTCGAAATAAATCGATTTGCGTCTAATTGAAATATTACGCACGTATGGAATCCAAACAACTAATACAGATGTGTGGTAAGATTAAAATAAACAGAAACACTTCCAAAAACAACCGATTCCCAAACTTTGCGGAAAAATTGTAACATCAATGCCGGGTAGGATTTATTGTTTAAACTTTTTTTTAACTTTTTTATTAATCTCTTGAAATTAACATAATAATTCGTTTTGTTGTACTTTTATGATATTTAATATATTTTTTTCACAGTTGTCATTGGATGAGTATCGGATTAATCGGTTTTCCGCCTTTGTTTTCGCACCCACCCACATCTTTCCAGTAACAACCAAATTCTCCATATTTCTCGTTCGCTGAAAAAAAAAAAATTTAGAATTACTAAGAGTGTAAAATACGTTAAATAAAGAATAAATTAATAACTAATAATAACAAATAATTATTGTTAAGTTCACATAGTGCTAATCATATGGAAAGCCATACTCAATATAGTTCGTGAGGTGTTGCGAAACGACAATAACAACCGTTGGTTGCTATGGTTACATGAAATATTCAAAATTTTGGAATTTATTTAAGTTTTAGTTGAATTTTCAACCTTCACACCTGAAAATTAGTTAAATAATTACAGTAGTTGAACAGCACTGGTTTTGATGCTACACTAACATTATAGTAAATTAAATTTGATTCAACTAACTTCTCCTATTGATGTTAAATATTTCACGGCGCTTTTCTTTCACCAAGAAGTCAAGTTCGGGCCATTGCTATTAAATATAAAATATATTATTTGCTATTAAATAGAAAATATATTATTTGTTATTAAATAGAAAATATATTATTTGTCCGAGTTCGCTCGACCTAGTAGTAGTAGTATATTATTTGTTATTATAGTTAAGTTAGTACATTAATTCCAACTCAAAGATATTTATTATTTTTCATTATACATTACATTTACGCTCATAATAAATAGATGCAACTTTCACAAGATTCTAAAAGCGGAATAAAAGTAGTTTTTGACTAGTTAAAAATAGTAGATAAATATGTAAGTTGCTCAATAAATATAATTCAGGATAAATCGTTATTTAGTTTTATAATTAGGATTATATAAAAATAAATGCAGATCCATTTAGGTTAGCCACCTGTACTGACTTATAATGTAACTAAATAAATTTAGTTTGATTAATTATTATTACCTCACTTTGATGTTTTTCAACTTTTGAACAGCAGACATGCTTGGCACTTTATTAGTTTTTATTCGTGTGCTGCTTGTGTTTATTTAAACTTAAATATATTTCTACTGAATTTTGGGTTATGTATGATTATGCCTATATCCCGAAAACATTCACTCCATCAAACACTTCATGTGAATTTAGTTGATTTTCATTTCTTGCAATATTATTTGTTGCATAAATAGATACGAATTACTGTACATTAACATCTAAATATTACTAAATATGGTTTATGATGAAGCTTAAAATAGGAATAGGAAAAGTAAAAATAATCAATTAAAGTACTAGAAAGCCCATAGCCTTCGGCCACGGCTTTGTAGTTCACAAGCTTCTTCACAATATCAAACATAAATAAATAAATTAATTAACTGAGCATTCTCTCAAACAAACAAACCATCAGACTGATATCCCGCAAGTTTTCCGATAACTGCAACCGCTTGTGCACGGCGGCGTGGAAGAATAATGTACGTGTAATGTTTGGAATCTACCTTTTAAGTCTCACAGATATATAGTCGAAGGTATTGTAAGTTTTTGTCACCGTCTTATAATGTTATATAACCGTTTTATAAAGTTTGTTAATACTACTTTGTTATCGGACAAATTATGTGTCAGGTTCTTATCATATTTATTTATTTATGATTGTCGTAGTAGGAGTGGTGCAAATCTTAGACACATTGCAAATTTATGCGGCATCCTAGAACTGCATAAACTGGATAAAAATGCAATTGCCAACGCGGAGCTATTACTCAGCGATACCAGAAGGGGGGAGGGACAATATTAATAATTATTGCAGAGAGTTAGCCAATGTGTTGGCAGGGAAATCAGAAATTGTCGGCTTTGAGTATGATGAAGTTAAGCATATTCTTGCCCATGCGTCTTGCTGCTAGGAAAATTTAGATCTAATATTTTATATATATTTTTCTTTTGTTGCTGTATTTTTAATATTAATCTGATATCTCTATGAAGTGTCTATTATGCCGTCACTTGTTGATCTTATCTTTATTATATATTATTTACCTTGTGCTAATCTTTATATTATATGTATACTGTACAATACATACTGGTACGCTGTTCTTATATTGTTATGATGCATTTCATATATATAATGTCGGAAATAATTAAATTAAATTTTCTTGCCAAAGTATCTTCTACGTACAAAATAAGGATTTATGATATTCTAGGCCTATATACCAACCAAGTATCACCTCCAAAGGATTAAAAATAACAACATGGGAGAAGGTTTAAACTGTCAGACATTTTTCCCACTAGCAGCAGGGCAGACTGGAGATTTCTGCTCGCCTACTTGCCTACCCCGCCCCCCTGAATCCTTTTTTAAAATGTCCTCAATCTCTTCTAAAATTAAAATATTTTGATTTTATACAGTATGGGCTGTTAAAAAATGACTAGGGCCTACACATTTGGATTTGCGAAAAATTTAAAAATTTCCAGTCGCCCTCTAGCGGCCATTGAATGAAACAAGATTTGCGGTTTAAATGCTACTAGTCATTCAATGTTTTTTTCAAATTTTGTCATTCCAAGATAATTACCTTCAAAGTTTAAACCTTGCCGCTGATCTGGTTGGTTAATCATTTCTTGCATGATTGAAGCACATAACAGGGCTAAAATTTGCATTATGGGGGTTTTCGGGGTCTGTCTGTCGGTTGTCTGTCTGACTGTCTTACAATTTGAATGACAGCCGGCATACATACGTCGGTACCTTATGTTGTACCAACGTGTTGTACCGTACGTCATGTACAGTATGTACTGTAACGGGCCTAACATCCTAATTCATATCCTCGGCAATCAGTCCCAGACCAAGCTATTCCAGAACACAGGCAAACAGGCCTATTAGCTAACACGCTATTACTATGGTATGTGACAGGTACTGTACCCGGTAGGCTTTCCTACATAGTTTGTTATACAGTACAGCAGTACACAACAAATAATAGGCCTACCTGATAGGAAATGAATATTTAATTTCGCGATAATTTTATTCAATAATTTCGGGAATTTTCTTATAGAAAAGCAACGCGTGGCTAATTTTATCTAAAAGTTGGTGCCTGGTGTTATTTTTTTTGTGCTCTTTCTATTTTCGACTGTGTTCGATTGTGTTCGGCAGTTTTTGGAGTGTGTTCGGGTGTGTTCTTGTGTGTTCGCTTGTGTTCTGTAAAAAGAACTATCCAAATTCTGGTATAGATTAAATAAAAATATGAGAAAAAAATAAACACATTAAATATGTGAAATTTCGACAATTTTTTTTTTGGGGGGGGGGGGGGTGGGGGGTACTCCCCCCTTAAATCGTTGTATATTGAGAAAACGTTGACAATTTATTGGAAAACTTATAACATTACACAAGAGTTTAGTTTTGCACACCCTGCTAATATTTTACAGTTACAAAAATTGTTAGCGGACCCATCCGCTGCACAACACCGAGGGAGAGAATGGGGGACAGAGTGATTTACGAATCACACCCGAGTAGGCAATGCAACAGTATGCAATATCCAATACAATATTGCATACCGAGAAAGAATGTAAGGCAATTCATTGCTAGCTTGGAGATCGTTACCAACTCATCTCAGGGATGAAGCTAGCTTAGGGCCAATGGGAACAGGGAGTGGCAGCGGGTGAAAACCAACCAATACCGGGGCAGCACATGGCCAGTAAACGCGTATCTATTGGTAGGTCGACATGTAGGTTGAAGTGTGTAATAGGCTTTCTATGCAGTCTGTATAAATCCGTTACCCAATCATTAATTGTGTTCAGTTGGCTATTAATTACTGTGGAAGTCGGACGGTTTTTGACCGTCGTCGCCAGTGCTATATACTTCTGGTGCTGTAATTTACCGGTACATATATATATATTAGCTATTGTTAACAACGATAAACTATAAACTTTTTTGTTATATACCGGCCTACGGCCTTTCAGTCTTGCAGTCACTAAAACGTGGCGACGCTTACTTAACACGACACAAAGCACAACGGTCGGGATCCTGCCCCAACTCAGAAAAATCACCTCACAAAAATTATATGCAATGTCTTTTTACGGAAGTATTACTTGGAATCTGTGGTCAGCCGAGTGTCATAGATTGCTTACAAATTGAAATATTAATGTTAGGATTACGTGCCATCTACCAGATATGATGCCATAGATATATTGTGCAGGCAATTGCGGGATTTATGCATCCGTGGGTTATAATCTGCAAGAATTTTGTAACTTTTTGTAACTTTCTGTAATAATATTCGTAACTCAAACAGGATGTGTATTCATATTTTATTCAATTTATTGATATCAGATTTTTGGTCTATCAGTGGAAGAACTTTACGTAATATTGCAACGGAGTGTGGAATTTTGGATGTATCTAGTTTAAAGTCGGATGTAATATGTAACAAATTACAATATATGCGCATTCCGCAGAATAATGAAAGAAAGTTTGATTGTTTGTAGGGAGTTATTTGACTCAGTAACAGGTTATTCAGTGATACCGGGGTTCTCCGTTAATGAACTGCAAAGTGCAAAGTATTTTAGGACATTTCACCCCCTAGCGGCATACTGGAGAACTGCGAACTTGTCAGCGTCCTCCTAATCACGCAGCCTAATGGTCAGGTACATTACATACTGCACCTGCAAAGTGTCAGTTAGAACAGACTGAGCCCGATGATGCAACTGCTGTTATAGTTTCCTGCATGCAATAACCAGTAATAGCCGATAACAAATCAAAGCTCAGCTCAGCTTTGCCAGGCCTGTTCTGCCAAAAGGTATATTCGAATCATTTTTTGATTTTGACACACAATATATTGCGTCGACCACAAACGCTTAAATAAAATAAACCTCGAGATAGCGATGTTTACGTGCTCGGGACGAGAGCTTTCGATCCATGTATCATTTGCTCTGATTGGTGCTCGTGTTTCGGAGCATATAGCTTGGACAGTCTCACAGACTTACAGTCTCACAGACTTACAGTCTCACAGACTTACAGTCTCACAGACTCACAGACAGACAATGCATATTTATATATATTAGATTCTTGTGTGAAGCCCCTTATACTTACATTTATAATCTCCCTGGAGCGAACTGTAGCGAAGACAACGCTACATAAAAAGAATGATATGATTATTAATGGCATTTTACCAGGTTTTAGTATAGACAGTATTCGAATATTACATACAGTACCAAGTGAAAGGTTGGATCATTTGAACACCAATGCAGAAAGAAACCTGTTTGAATTCTGTAATAATTCCCAAGTTTATGTATGTTTATGATTTTTTTATTACAGGGAATGTATGCCTATTTCTCCACAAATACCTCACTACTATATTACTACTACTAGGATCGGCATGTTGCATTTCAGCTGCATTTTTAAGAATGCTGTGCCGGCTTGTCGACAAAATTGCGCCACCACAACTCCGTACTCCTAAGTCATCAGCAAAGTCTAGATCAGTTCGGTACTTGGCAGGAATTCCTCGACTTCTGGAGCAGTAGGTGGAGTTATCATCACCCGATCATCATTATGATGATCTAAGGACATGCGTAGAACATAGTCAACCACAATTATGAACAAGAATGGTGCAAGTGTGTCTCCCTGGAGGACGCCCCCCAACACTTCGAATGGTTGTGTGTCACCATCAACAGTAGACACAAAATGTTGTCGAACCATCGTATACTGATCTGATTACTGCAATAATTTCATCAGGAATCCCATATAATGAAAGTATGCTGAACATGCGTGAGCGAGAGACTGAATCAAAGGCCTTGAATAAGTCAACAAAGATAACAGCCAGATGCCTATCTTTCTTTTTTGATAACTCTTCAATTATCCTTCTAAGTGCCAAAATGGGCTCCATGGTCCCACGACCTTTACGGAACCCATGCAGAACAACGAAATCTGCCTTGCCACGGCATGACTGGTCCTCTCTGTTGCAACAGCCAAGTGTGAGATCCAGCTTCACACTACAGCTGAGCAACAGGTATGAGGCTCTTGCCTCTGAGGCGGCAGATCACTGTGAGGGCTATACTGCCTTTACAGAAGCAGTTAAGTTAGCAGCTGCAGAAACAGTTCCTGTATACCCTCGAAACAGGAAAAGGGCCCCCTGGACTGACAACAAAATTCAGAAGTGCCGAAATGACCTTCATAAGGCGCAGAAAGAGTCCCGACTCAAACAGACTACAGCGGCCAAGAATGCAGTTAAAGCTGCATCTAGGTCCCTGAACAGGCAGTACTCTGTTAATCTACAGGAGCTAATAAACCAACAGGTTGATGCCATCAATGATGCTGACGACAGCAGGCAATCATCCCAGGCATGGAAATCGATCAATCTGCTTACTGGTCGGAAAAGCCAACCAACCACCAAGGTTAAGGCTGAATCACCAGCCGATCGCCTCAATGGTTGGAAAGCCCACTTTGAAAAGCTCCTCAATAATGACAGGGTATTGCCTGATAACTTTATAGAAGTAAAAGTGTCTGAGTCTGTACTCCCAGATATTCCCATTGGCGATATCTCCTTTGCAGAAGTGAAGGCTGCTGCAAAGAGCATTAAGACCAATCGTGCCAGTGGAGTAGATGGTGTTCCCCCTGAGGTCTTTAAAATACCTGAGTGTTTAAAGCTCATCTATCCCATCATAGTAGACATGTACCGTACAACAAGAGTCCCACAAGAAATGAAAACAAATAAGTTGGTGCCAGTTCCCAAGAAGGGCAACCTAACACTCTATGGTTCTTTTCGGGGAATCTCATTGATCTCGATTGCTGCAAAACTATACAATAGAATTCTATTAAATCGCATCAGGGATCCCATTGAGAGACTGCTACGTGGAAATCAGAATGGGTTCCGTAAAGGTCGTGGGACCATGGAGCCCATTTTGGCACTTAGAAGGATAATTGAAGAGTTATCAAAAAAGAAAGACAGGCATCTGGCTGTTATCTTTGTTGACTTCTTCAAGGCCTTTGATTCAGTCTCTCGCTCACGTATGTTCAGCATACTTTCATTATATGGGATTCCTGATGAAATTATTGCAGCAATCAGATCAGTATACGATGGTTCGACAACATTTGTGTCTACTGTTGACGGTGACACAGAACCATTTGAAGTGTTATGGGGCGTCCTCCAAGGAGACACACTTGCACCATTCTTGTTCATTATTGTGGTTGACTATGTTCTACGCATGTCCTTAGATCATCATAATGATGATGGGGTGATGATAACTCCACCTACTGGCTCCAGAAGTCGAGGAAATCCTGCCAAGTACCTAACTGATCTAGACTTTGCTGACGACTTAGGAATACTCTCAGAATCATTAGAGGGAGCCCAGCGGCTCCTCAGCTCATTAGAACATGCTGCTTCTAGTGTTGGTCTTTTTATTAACTCCAGAAAGACCAAAATTCTGACAGTTAACTTTGAAAGTCCTCAGCAAGTCTCTGATCGGATGAGCATAAGCTCAAAGGATGGTATGCTTGAGCATGTGGACGACTTCTGTTACCTGGGATCATGGATCCGGAAGTCAGGTGAGGACCTTCGAATACGTAAGGGAAAGGCATGGGCAGCCTTGAATAGGCTTTCCAGGATTTGGAAGTCACCTAGAATTAATCGGAAACTTAAGGTTCGATTATTTAGAGCAGCAGTAGTTCCAGTACTCCTCTACGGGAGTCCATGCTGGGCTCTAACTGCTGAGGACACCAAATCTCTGGATGGCACATTTACAAGAATGCTACGCCGGGTACATTGTGTCAAGTACAATGCACACATCTCCAACCAGACACTATATAACATTGGAGGTGTCTCATTGGTTCCCCCAAGCTTGACACTAGAACAAAATCGCCTCCGCTTTGCAGGACATTGCTTTCGCCGTGAGGACCAGCCAGTGCATAATCTTGTACTTTGGCAGCCTCATGGAGTGAATAAGCATGGTGGACAGCCCATGACTTTCTTGAGACGCATCTTAAAGGACACTGGCCTTAAAGATGCCGATGATCTAGCAAATGTCATGGGTGATAGGGAGTTGTGGCGGTGCAATTTTGTTGACAAGCCGGCACAGCATTCTTAAAAATGCAGCTGCAATGCAGCATGCCGATCCTAGTAGTAGTAGTAGTAGTAGTAGTACGGAACCCATTCTGATTTCCACGGAGCCGTCTCTCAATGGGATCCCCGATGCGATTTAATAGAATTCTATTGTATAGCTTTGCAGCAATTGAGATCAATGAGATTCCCCGAAAAGAACCATAGAATGTTAGGTTGCCCTTCTTGGGAACTGGCACCAACTTATTTGTTTTCATTTCTTGTGGGACTCTTGTTGTTCGGTACATGTCTACTCTGATGGGATAGATGAGCTTTAAACACTCGGGTATTTTAAAGACCTCAGGGAGAACACCATCTACTCCACTGGCGGCACGATTGGTCTTAATGCTCTTTGCAGCAGCCTTCACTTCTGCAAAGGAGATATCACCAGTGGGAATATCTGGTAGGGCAGACTCAGACACGTTTACTTCTATAAAGTTATCAGGCAATACCCTGTCATTATTGAGGAGCTTTTCAAAGTGGGCCTTCCAACCATTCAGGCGATCGGCTGGTAATTCTGCCTTAACCTTGGTGGTTGGTTGGCTTTTCCGCCCAGTAAGCAAGTTGATCGATTTCCATGCCTGGGTTGATTGACTGCTGTCGTCAGCATCATTGATGGCATCAATCTGTTGGTTTATTAGCTCCTGTAGATTAACAGAGTACTGCCTGTTCAGGGACCTAGATGCAGCCTTAATTGCATTCTTGGCCGCTGTAGTCTGTTTGAGTCGGGAATCTTTCTGCGCCTTATATAGGTCATTTCGGCACTTCTGAATTTTGTTGTCAGTCCAGGGGGCCCTTTTCCTGTTTCGAGGGTATACAGGAACTGTTTCTGCAGCTGCTAACTTAACTGCTTCTGTGAAGGCAGTATAGCCCTCACAGTGATCTGACGCCTCAGAGGCAAGAACCTCATACTTGTTGCTCAGCTGTAATATGAAGCTGGATCTCACACTTGGCTGTTGCAACAGAGAGGACCAGTCATGCCGCGACAAGGCAGATTTCGTTGTTCTATGCTAGCACGCAGACTAAGTCTTACGTTGGCCACAATAAGGCGGTAATCACTGGAGAAGGGTCGAAGTATAAATGCATTACAGTCTTGTATAGAGCTCCTGTATTTCCTACGAAACAGAATATAGTCTATCTGGGACTTGTGACCACTGGGTCCAATATGAGTCCATAGCTTTCCAGTTCACTTCTTGAACTGAGTTCCAACCGAAAACAATCCATTTCCAGAGATAAAATCCTGAAGATGTTCAGAATTTCGGTTAACACTATTGTTATAGACCCAGGGCGATGTAGGTGATTGATGCAGACTCGCATTAAAGTCTCCCAGGAATGTTAAGAATGCATGCTGAGCCACTCCATCAGTAGCTGCTTGTAGATTGTGGTAGAAATTTTCCACCTCCTCTACAGGGACAACACTAGTTAGAGAGTAGCACACAATCAGAACCACCTTAGGAAACTTCTTAGCCAGTCTTCCAGAACATGAGAAGTGGCAACGGATGATGCGGTTAGAGATTTGGTATATTTTGTCCAAGGCTACATGTGCAGTTGGATTCATCAATAGACCAATACCACCATTGCCACTATCATCTGCTGACGCGAGGGCGAATCGCCAACCACACCCCATGTCCTTAATCAGAACCTCATCAGTCTGTATTCGGTGCTCTTGAACACCCACTGCGCTAAGAGAAAACTTATCTGCCAAGGCAGTCAGCTCACCTTGTCGAATTGGGGACCCGAGTGTTAGGGTGTTTACTGAGGCTAGTCTAGTGACTTGCCTCAGATTCACCAAAATACCTCACACATTTTTATGATAAAAGCCCCATAGAAAAAATAGCTTCCAGAATTCCTTTAAAATGAGCTGTGAGGCATTATTTTATGATTTGTTTTCTTATTATAATTACTTTTGTGATTATGATCACCTTAAAAATAAAAATTTTAAACTTAAAATATAAGAAACATAAATATACTTTGTCTACCTAATGTAAACGAATTCTATGCAAATAGCATACACAACTTGCCATTTTATACAATTAATTTTTTGATTTGGGCAGAGCATATCAAAGGCATCAGGTGGGTAACTTATAATACATTATGATTAATGACAATTATTTGTCCATATTTTTTATTTTATTTATGCTTATTGAAAGCATTTTCTTGAAATAATAATTATCTTCTATAATTGAGTTAAAAATAAAACATATTCTTTCTACCTACTACTATCATGATGTTTTGCAAATTTATTCATACGCAATACCGCTCGCTTTTCATTAGCTTTTCCGATGAGATTAATTCTAAATAATTATTTAATTACTCCAGGGTATTTAGGGTTCGTACAATTTAATCGGAATGCCTATAGGGAGAATTGATTAAGATCGATGTTAATCTAATAACGCGTGGAAGGAAAAGTTTGTTAGACAAATCAACCTATTAATATATTTTTTTTCGAGAGTAACAAAAGGAATTGTTCTACAAATATAATTAGCAAGTCGTTAGACTTGATTACTGTAAGAACAAGAGCTAATGACTTCTGGCTACTGACCTAGAGCAAAAACGGCTCTAAACGATTTTGATGAAATTTTGCATTGACCAGGAAAATAGATTTCTATGGGTACTTGTGAAATCATTTTGAAACATCTCAACTTGTTTTATTTCGAAAAATAGCCCCAAAACACGAAAATTGCCATAGGCGCAATGATAAAAACACCAGCTACACAAAGATGTAATATTATGGTTTTGTTCAGAAATGGAAAAAAAGAGAAAACGCGCCACGGGGGGTTGAACCAGCGCTATACGTACGTTTCAGCCTATCAGGCCTCATCAGTAGCGCTACCAGTTCAGCCACTTGTCCCTGACATTCACTATCCCACCTAATCCACTTCCAATTTATTGGCTACACAATGTATTGTACTATGCTCTCATCGAATTATTGCTTTATTTTGAAATCGTTGTGCCAACATTAATACTGTGGAGGCTGTATGCTTATAAGGCTGACTGTTTACTCAGCCTCATTATGATTCTCCATAAGGCTAACATTATAGTTTCAAATATAAAAATCTGTTATAATAATAATATAATTGTTGTATTTAATTAATATTTTGAACTCGGCGCTGGAGTCTTCAGAATCAGTTCTCATGCTGAGATTCCGGCGCATTTGTCGACGTGGTTTAGGTGTTACATATCGAGTTGGTGTCTTCTCCTCGCAAATGGGTTCTTTATTTGCCTCATTTATTGCATGTAGGGCCTCCACTAACTGTTCATTTGTTATCTTTAGTGGTCCTTTATTGACAGAATCTGAGGGCAGTATACCTCCCAACCCCTCCTGTGAGGGAGGGAAGGTTAGCCCCACCTTGTCAGAAACCTGTCCCGCTTGTTCAGTGTCATTATCATTAACATTATCATTACTCGTCGTTTCATCTATAAGAGTTTTGTCTATGGGCTCTTCCCATTCTCTCTGTAAGGGTTCTTAATGTTGTATTTCTGAGACATGTGGTGACTCAACTTTAACAGGTTCGTATTGAGGTTGGTCTAGGAAGCTTCTAGTGTCTATTTGGGGGATGTTCGGTATAGTGGGTTCTGGAACATCTTCTCCTTCACTCCTTTTAACTTCAACTTCCTCCATACGAATTCTATATTCTGTAGCGTCTTGTGTATCACGTAAGAGTTGAGCGTTATAGTCAAGTTCCCTTTCTTTATGACGTAGTTGGAGCGCCCAGTCTATTCTTTGTTGTTCCGCCATTCTTAGTTGTTCCTCCCGTTGGAAATCGTCTTGTTCTGCTTGGTATTCCTCCTCCAAGTGCAGTTGTTTTTCTTGGCGTTCCAGTTCCAACCTTTTTTTGTTCCACTTGGTGTTCCATCTCCAGCTTTTGATTATTTATTTATAACCTTTGATCTTTTGTTTTACGTCTTGTTTTGGACTTTTGTTGTTCCTCTTGTAGTTTTAATTTTTTATTTTGGCTGTCCAACATTTCAGCGTACCTTCAGGACTCATATTCTTTAAGTTTCCTAGTTTGTTCTTGTTCTTGAGTGTATTGTAGGATTCTCATTTTACCGCTCAGAATGCGATCAGTTTCCGATATTCTAGATCTTGATGAAACTCTTGAGGTCCGGGAGTGGTCCGACCTGAGTTACCTGGTGGACGTCACTGATGGAACAAGGGAACGGGTTGCGTATAATTCATAAGGTCGGAAAGGTGACGGCGCTCTTGTCCAATTGATGACATCACACTTTGACAATAATTATTTATGTGGAGGTTGGGGTTTTCCTGGGGAAGTCCTCGCATGGCGCTCGCCATCAGAGATGTTCGGGCTGAGGTGCGTTTTTGTGCTGGAACGCTTTCATTGGAAGGTTCTAGATAGTCCCAACTCATTTGTGGGGAATTTTCATGGGTTGTTGAGTTCCTGAGCCGCCGATGAGTGGGATTGACAGGGACTGTCTCTAGTTGTACATCGTTACTTGAACGAATATCCGTCTCATATTTTAAGAGCTCACGGGGGGCGGAATGTCGGGTTGTGACATGAATTTCAGTCATAGATAGATAGATAGATAGATTTATTTATACATTATGTAAAAACAATAACAAATACACCAAACAATGTACCGGTATAAAGGTATTGTCCAACATAACATATAGGATTACCCCTAAAGCTTTGCAGCTTATTTCCAAGGGGGTCCTTTATGTTACTTGGTTACAAATACAATATTACACTACGCTAACCTAAAACCAATATAAAACGTAATTACACTATGTACATGTACAACTTTACCGAGAGCGTGACAATGCCCGACTCAACGATAAAGATGTAATGTACAGAACAATTTATTATAAAACGTAATTACAGTATAAATAGTAAATAATTAATAAACTAATAACTTACTGTAGGACTATTGTACCTATTTTTACATTGCACACGGAGATGAGATTTAACTGCAGATTTAAAAGAATGTTGATTATTTAGGTTTTTAATTTCATTAGGCAGAGCGTTCCAATTTTTTATGCCGTTAAAAAAGAAAGTATCAGATTCAAAGGATTTACAATTCGGGAGGTAGAAGTTTGAAGCACTAGCTCTGGTACTGTAAGAGTGTGTATCGCGTACTCTGTTGAATTTTTGTTTTAGGTAATTGGGACATTTACCATTATACACTTTATGCACATGGTTAAGGCGTAGCTGCTTAACTCTACTATCTAAGTTAAGTAGTCCAGATTCAGAAAAGTCATCTGGAGTTAGGTGGTGCCTAGGTTTGTAATCTTTAATAAATCGTACTACTTTATTCTGAGCTACTTGTAATTTACATTTAAGCTGTTTGGTTAAGCCTTCATACCAAGAAGAGCACGCATAGTCCATGTGACACTGTATTAAAGAAGAGCAAAGTAACTTGCGGGAGTCGGTGTTCAAACTATTTTTATTTCTGTATAGAAACCTAAGCCTACTGTTAACTTTCGAGAAAATATTTTTCACTGTACTTTCTCCTGATAAGCAGTTATCCAATGTGGCGCCTAAATATTTAACTTCCTTTTTATTTTCAATCTTATGTCCATTACTAGTGACTTGTCTATTTACTCATTACTAGTCAATGGGGAAGTTCCTCTTAGGAGTTGGTCTTCATTCCCGACATGAACAGAAGGTGAAAGGTAATTTTGTCCTGGGTCTTATGGTTCTCTGCTGGTGTCTGGTTTATTTTTCTGTCAGATCAGATAAAATGACACGTTCGGTGTGCGTGGTTTTTCACCACTTTTTTTCAGGAATCTGCGCGTTTTCCAAACCGCAATTCCAGACCTGGTTTTAAAGGAAAGACAGCCGCTCGAAACTGCCTAGGAATCGAGCAGCCCTATAAGGTGAGGGTTTTATTTTTCGAGGGTACAAAAGCTTGCGGTGGATTCGCTTGGAATCCCAGCAACAGAGGCTATCAGTATGAAAAAACGTCCCAAGACGATGGCTGCCGTGCTTTCAACCAACAGCCCTTTATTGGTGTATGGAGGTTGTGTTATCCAAGGATAACGTTAATATTTAGTTTAGATACAGCAGTGGTTACAATTCGACAAAATTCGGTCTATACAAAAATAATCAAAATAATACACCACTCCGGGTTGAAAATCTTTACTATTTTAAATAATAAAAATCTTATTGGTTGTAGGTTCAGCCCCGCCAGGGTCCACTCAGCCTTTCATCCACTGGGGTCGATGAAATGAGTACCAGTTAAATAACTGGGAGCAAATCTTGGGATAGGAGTAGCGCCCACTCCTACCCTCGGGTAGCAGCTATCGAAAGAGGAGCCTTCGGGTCGCCTCCGGCTTCGGCCGACTGTTTGCTTTGTTTGAACATTTCCAACGGTTTGGTCTAATTTTAACAGATATATAATTCACAAGTTACAGGGCGCTCCATATTCTTGGACACCCTGTGTATGTGTAATATTATTGTGCTATTACATTACTTATAATTAATTAATATAGTTTACCCCGATCTGGGGTGTTTATTCTAAAAAAAAAATGAATTAGTGGCGTCCGCTTTGAGGATGGCCTCTCAATCGGGGTTCTCGAACGCATCATTCAAGCTGTGGGTGGCAAACTCTATCCCATCTTCTACCCGAGACAGGCTGTGGTGAATGACCTCCCCATCCAATTGCTCCAGCACAATGTAGCTATAATGCTCTGGCGTACCAGGGAATCCCGACATAAGAATAAATCCATCAGCAGATTGATTGATTGTTTATTTATTGTTGCTGCCTGACGTGTCTTAGGGAGGTGTGATTGGATGGCACGTGTCTCGACCATCAACTCTTCAAACTCATCATTGCTCCAGTTTCCCAACCGACGTTCTAGAACTCTCTTGTGTGTGGAAGTTGTAGAGGACCGGTTGGGTTTTTGGAAAAGAAGGTCGGAATTACCATCTGCGCTGAAAATGTGACCACCTGTACCGGGTTCTCAGAGCATGAAAGTGCCACGATCCAAGTCATTTCTGACACAACATCACGACCCACTGCACCAAGGCCAACCAGGAACAATCTAGTTCGCCAGTGGACGACAATGTCATACTCCATACTAATAGATACTATTTGGATCCTTAATTATTATAGAAATACTTTCGCAAAAGCATCACCCCAACACAATGTATTGTTACCATAAAAATTACAGTAATTTACATTATATAAGTTGAAATATTTTGTGAATTTTAGTAGAAAATTTTAGTAAAATTAGAAAATTTTTTTTTTATATATATATAATAGAAAATTGTTCTATTTTAATATAAAGTTTTAGTATGTTGTCCGTAACTATGTTGCGGACAACACACAATCCAATAACTCTTACTAAGCAAATACACCAATAATGAGGAAGTGATATTTGATGTAGAACTACACTCTAGGAAAGGAATGTGTTACGATATATGACGCTGTACCTATATTAGCCCGTATTATACAGTATAAATATTTAGCCCGTTATGCAGTATAATTATATTAGCCTGTTATACATAGTATGTAGCCCTACCTAAGTAATTTTGTAATAGGATATAAGTAAATAGTTCCAGGGTAGCAAGTTTCCTGTTGGACCCTGGATATAAGCTTGCTGTTATTAGCCTCAATAGGGCTAGCTATGTATTGGTCTTAATTTCCTTTATAATTGCGCTAAATTAATCTCTATGTATCATATTATTAGTACCGCTAAATTAAGCATCGCCAAAATTACCATATATGGTAATAATTTGTGATTTCGGGGAGCGATAGGTTCACAATCCGGCTTCCTTATTGGCCTAACTGCTTCCAGATTGGTCTAATGGTAGCGCGGATTGGGGAGCCAATGAGAGAACGATTGCATCATCCCTCATGAATCACCTATAAATTGGCGGTATTTCCGGTATGTGCTTTGTAATCCTAGTCGTAATTCAGACTAATTATTCTGTATTTTGCGTATTTCTGCCTTTTTCAATTATTTCTTGCAATAATTCGCTAATTTGTAATCTCTACTGATTTCTTGGTGTGTTTCTCAATCAATCCCAATGATTACTGCTAATTACAATCGGAACTATGATTTCTACCCTTTAGTAAATGGTTCTATGTAATTCCTTTCGATGCAATAATCCCACGGGATTTCTTAGACTGTTAGACTTTGTGATTGCATGCGTCGTTACAGTAGCTACCCATTAGATGGAGGGCTGAGGTACCGGTAGGCACGGCGGGCGCATCGGGGGGTTAGCGACGAAGGGAGTGAGGAGGATTCAAAGGCGAGCAACGCTGGCGGGGAGGTCAACGTTGCGGTCGGGCAGTTAGCATTGTAGAGTGAAGACCGCTCGCTGGTACAGTAATTAGGGGGTGATGATCCAGATTTTGTCTCTATTTTGTAGTATTAGGGGGGCAGGAATCGGGTTAGTTAGGAAGCCTAGATGTACCCGGGAGAGGCCTTCGTGCTTTACATTGCGAACATTGCGAATTGCGAACTGAACTGTAGACTACGTCGCAAACTACGTTGCGAACTGTAGATTGCGAGTTGTGAACTGTGAAATGCTGACTGCTGATTGTGAATTGTACATTAGGAACTATAATTGGTAAGTATTAATTATTGATGTTACGCTGATTGGTGTGTTACTAAAGTGTGCCTAATAAATCATGAATGCTTAGATAGGCGCTCTTTTCCTTTGATTGATTTCTATTTCTTAGTTTACTATAAATAATTACTGATTAGGTCGAAAATAATACGGTATTTAGGCTGTTACTAGTGCAACCCGTTGCGTAATAAATTAGAATTACACATTCTGGAACACTTAGTAATTAGTACGCTGTTTCATATTTGTGACTGTAATTAATTAGTAAAATTAAGAATTTGTACGCAGCATAGCGGAGAGTAGTTAAGGTAATAATTTGGAGTACCATAAACTATTCACGCTGGGCGGTTATTTGAAATTAGCAGACAATAAGTTAGATCGCAGTATCCAGTACGCAGAACGCATTAGTAAATTGCTGGCCTAAAGCCAGCCGAAGGCAAGTTTAGTCCCATAGTAGGTATCAGTCCCTGATAAAATACTGTACCCCTTTTGATTATTTAAATATTCTCACATTCACACATTCCGTTAGGGAACCCCAGTATTTGCGATTAGAAAAGACGTGGTTATTAGCAAGAACTGTTAACAGTAAGATTAGGCCGTAAGAATACACTCTGAGTGTAAAGCCTCTCACACTCGTTTTAAGTGTGCTTAGGGAGCCGATTCGGGTTTATTGTTTTGGTTATTCCAGCGTGGCTCATATATTCGAACAGTTAGCTCTCTACCGAGCGATCGGTAGAGAAAGGAACAAGCGATTAGCAGGAGCCGTAGAAAATTAGTAAAATATATTAGCGGACGGCAGGTTAGCGCCATCCAACGGTAAGTAGCGGTTTTGTATTTAGCAGCCCTACAGTAGTAATAGCACGCTCCTGATCACCCCTGTTTAACAGTAGAGCACGACTTTGTGTCTTTATTGGTTAGGCAGGGACCCGCTAGTTTAACAGAATGAGTCCCACATCCAATATTGAAATATTAAATACACCAATAACACCAACCGTCCCTTTCATTTTGAAACCACCTATATGCCATTTTTGCCGAAATGGAGATTGTTACATTTCTTTATGTTAAAATGTATTCTGAATCCGATACCTCACTTAGAAGGCCATGCTCCCACGTATAACTGAGATATTTATCGTTTCAAAACCACCTATATGCCAGTTTTACATATAGAACGCATGATACTAAATATTTTTTTAAAACAACCTACAGTGTATATAACACATTTTACTATTATAAATAGGGTAAGGACAGGAAACGTTGATATAAAATTGGAAACAACGAATCGAGAGGTAGAATTGTTGTTTATTATGATAAAGGGAGATTTGATTTGTATTTTTAAAACTTAATAATCAAATTTTTCTTAAGGGTTTTAATGTTTTTTGAGTAATCATTGTAAAAAATGTAATAAATTTTTTTGAAACAACCTATATCCCTATACATTGTTTCCTACCAAATATGTGACATAATTCCAATACCATAACTATTTTTGTTAAAATCGTTACATTTAATGCGTTTAAAGGTAAATAAGACTATAATCCTGGAATATTACTCGCAAACAAAATTAGTTTCAAAAATGAAGTTTTACAGGAAAAGTCAATTTTGTCATTTAGGTTGTTTGAAAATGAAAGGGACACTATTCAATCTACAGTTAGCGCATTAGCCATCTCTACATCAAATCAAGGCACCTACCTGTACACTAAATAATGGTACTCATCGGGGCTGTGAAGACCCTCCTAACATAATACATTGTCCTTTTCTTCGGAATAATAATAGTCACCTATTCTACTGTATGTTTCACTCTACTGTACAATAGCCATCACCTCGTACCCATTGCACTTGATTGGGCTTTTAGTCAATATTGTGGGGCGAGCGACGAAAGTAAGCGAGCTTAGCATACAGGTACCACTTACTCAATCGGTGTCTCTGTTGTTCTGTTGATCTGTCGTTCTGTCGATCTGTTGTTCTGTCGTGTCCAATTTTAAACGTTAATTACTCAGCCAAATGTTAATGAAATTTAACCAAACTTGGTACACATGTACAGTCGGGTTCTCAAAGTGCATCTGTTCTTTGAGATTTTCTCAAAGAACTAAAAGTGACTGAAAGTTCTAAAAGTATTCAAAGAAATGACAAAGTGTGTTCTCAAATTTCAAAGATTTCAAAGTAGTACTGTCGGTCATTTCATACAGTCCTGCATGAAGCTGGCTATGGCAGTATGGTATGGGGTATATTGACTTTTAACTAAAGAGTCGAAATATAAGTAATAAAAAACTATATGAAACAATAAGACTGCCTCCAAAAAATACTGCAGTAATAAATATTTGTTACTGCAGTTTTAAATATTTATTACTGCAGTAATAAAAAAATATTTTTCTCTGCAGTACATTAATATAAGAAATTGTTACTGAGTTTTATTTATTACTGAGTAATAAATATTTTTATATTTTTATTGTTTCATAGATGTTTTTATTAATTTATATTTTGACTCTTTAGAGTCGGAGTCGCCGTAATTTGGGGCTATCGGAATGTGTTGGTATTTGTGTCTTAGACAGTTGTCTTTTGCCCTATCTATATTAGTGTATAGTACTTTAGTACTTTTTAAATCTGTTTAGCCCACAGCGCCTTAGAGTAAGTAAGTAAAGAACGACCCCCCACCCCCCCCCCCCACCCCCACCCCCACCCCCCGCCCCCATAGCATTACTGTGTGTACATTTTGGCTCTACTAGCTCTGCTATTGTCCAACTGTACTTGCATTCACTATTATATACAACCAATAATTAATTGTTCGTGCAATAATGTAATGTTATGAAAGAAATAATAATTAAAGTTAAAAGTTAAAGCCTTAGGAATGTGAACGCCGAATTCATTTACCCATGCATTTAAATGGTCAACCAGCCCTTCTTTGCCGCACTGCTGGGGTTAAAACGTTGGTATCTGTTTGCTATTGTGTTATACAAAGTAATGAATAAAATAGCGCATGAATACAGAGAAATGATTCGAGCTCACTAATTGGCTGTTCCCATAGATGTTTTAGACATTGTTGTGACGGGATCGGAGATCCCGACCTGGTTAGAAATGTACGCGTCACCGTGGCCGGGCAGTCGTGCTAGTTGCTTTGGCCGATGGCCGTTAGGGAAAATAGTACGAGTTTCTGTTGTTTCTCAATATTAATGATGCAGACGATAATAGCACAGTAAATCGGTAAATCAGTAAATATGATAGCAGAAAAATGCACAGACTGACCATTGATGTTAATGGCGGTGACGGTCATTAACTATGACTGGTCTGCACTAACTGAGTAACTGAATCAACTGACCGGTAAATCAGTAATGTAGGATAATATATGATTAACACACACGAATATTGATTTCACCTCTTACTGTACTTTGGCCCTCTGTACCCAATGGATGCTTTCCTATCTCTAATCACGTGCTTCCCTCCCCACTATTGGCTAATATACTAATTGTCACCTTGGCACTCCCTGTGAGTGTTTCCCCCCACTGCTAGCCTCTACTAGCCGTATTCCCTCCGAGGTGGTTTGACCTCTCACCTCTCTCTGTGGCTTTGGGGCTGTGTCGCCCCCCCCCCCAATGTTGGTTATGAGACGAGATTATATTGGTAATCTCGTATCCCCAAGACATTGCTAAAATGCCACTGGTCCCATTTTCTGGTGGGTAATGAAGTGGAATTGAATCCGCTTACAATTGTAGATGCGCAGTGTATATGGTCAGAGCGATTGCCCAGTCTGTCCAAATCTATTAAGTTATCAAATGGGACCACAAGCCAAGCAAACAGCAACACGACAGTTATTTCCGGCTCTGCACCTGTTTGTTTGAAGGTCACCGTCCATGGGTCGCTACTCGCTAGCTGTGATTGATAGTTTAAACTGGGTGCCGCTTTGCCAGAAGGCGGTACACATCAATTGAATATCAGGCAAACATTTAAAATATGCTCAAATAGAAAACGCCGGGGGCAGGGGATATTTAAATATCTCTATTAAGTTAAAACAACACAAGAATGTAGCTGTTCTATCTTACTTGAAAGTTGAAAGCCTTTCTTAGTTTTTAAGAAGGAATTCTCGTGCTCTCGTCACCGTAGGTATCATATTAATCAGTTAAGGTAGTACGGTTTGACCTCAGGTGACTAATGGAATTAATGACAAAAGTTATCACAAGCTTTCTCCCAACAGCTTCTTCAGGTCATTACAACGAAACTGTGTATACACAGATAAACTGCACTGCAGTTTCACTTAATTAATCTCATATTATATTATTATTAAATTAATATATTGCATTAATCTTGTTAATAAAATTAAACTATATTAAATTAAACCTCTCTGTTGCCCGCATGATATTGTTCCCCGTGAATGCCTCTGCATCTGTTAACTTACCACGAGCTGTCAATCCTCGAAAATACCTCGAAGTTTATTTTCTCAAAGAATTCAAAGTGCCTAAAAGCAGGAAATCACTTTGAGATTCCCAACTAAAAGTGTCTACAAGAATTCAAAGCGGCCGTGGGAGTAATGTAATGACTTTTAGACACTTTTAGAAAATCTTTGAGAAAATCTCAAAGAACAGATGCACTTTGAGACCCCGACTGTACTGTAGTCTGGCCATAGTTTAGAAATTTTCCAAGTTGAATTTCCGTATAGCCTTCGAGAAGCTAAGATAATAGCAGTTAATTAGTTAATTATGTTGATTAGGGTAAAAACAGCAATTCCAACCTGCCTCCTTAAAGGATATTAATTATTTTCTAGTATATATAAGATTGAAATAATTATACTTAAAAATTATAAAACTGCATTCCCAATACCCCATTCCATTATAGTTTTTAATTAGTTCAAGAGAATTCTTTAATTAAGAAATGTGTTTTTAATTGATCTAAACGTAATTAAGTTATCAAAATGCAACCGTATTTCTCTCTATACTTCCAGCTCCAACATTCATTGGCATGCTTGATATTGCCTAGCCTACAGTATCTGCTGGCGCTGGGAACCATAGTCCAACCACCTCGGCACTACTTTTGGCAACGGGTAATTACATCAATAGGTCAGACTAATAAGTCAGCTTGCTTTATCTGCCTTTCATTAATCCTCTGTGCTCTCCCTTGGGTTGGGGTGGTGCAGATTAAGGGGGGGGGGGGGGGGGGTACACCATTTTGGTTCAAAATATGTCGAAATTTCTTTTATGGTCTATTATAATGCACCATTGAATGGTGTTTCCAAATCTGAAAACCGTTATTTAATAGCTCTTTTAGTTTTCAAGTTATAGAAATTTCCATTTAGGGATCCCTATTGAAATTACTATTACTATGTATAATGAAAGGTCGATTATCTCCAAATATTTTTTTTATGAAATTGTCAACTTCAAAACCCTATTACTTCTACAATTTTTGAGTAATCATTCTGAAACTTTCTGTGGGTGTCTAGATAGCACCCTTGCATAAAAATATCAGACAACTTTTCGAAATTTTTTGTGAATAAAATTTAATACTATTTATAACAAACCTAAAATTAGCATAAATTTGCAGCGCCACCTAGCGGTGCAGAATTATTTTAAGAAAATTTCGCCTGATAGTTATGTTGCCCCATCTTTGATCTATCATATAAAAAAACTTTTATGTGATTAGGTTCAAAACTGTAAAAGCCTTAGGGTTTTAAGCGCACCCAAGTTTTTTTAATTGTTAACTAGTATTAACTAATATTAAATAGCGAAAATTTTTTTTTCTGACCTGTCATGTAGAATAGCATCTTAGGCACCTATATGCCAAATTTTAGCCAAAACCAAACAATTTTGAAACGCTGAGAGTGATAAATCGAAGAGTTGTCCGAAAATGGTGTACCCCCCCCCCCCCCCCCTTAAGAGGGCGGTTGAAGCAAGGGTGGGGGGGGGGATCTTTCCTCTCTTCTTTGATTTATTCTTATTGGTTTTGGTTAAATTTTCTTAATTATTTATTTAAATTTCTTAAGTACCGGTACCGATTTTGGGATAGAATTGCTTAATTTTAATCTGTATCTAATAACTGAGCCTCGTCCAGCGCGATGGCCTCATGAACGTGTTACGCAGTGTTAAACGGCCTCAACATACTATATTGCTCACTCAGTGCTCACTTTATGTAACTACTATCTGCCACATCTTCTCACCCTGTAGCCAATAAATAATAGATGTGACGGGATCCGTGGACCCCGATTTATCCGTGTGGGTTTTCCTAACTACGCGTCCCCGCCGTGTGTGTGAAAAGGTTCTTTAAGGGTTCCAAAGTTCTTGGTTGATATGAAGGTATATGGTAATATGATATAAGCACAATTAATCAGGGTTAAAGTAGTTACCGGTAAATAGGTATTACATATAATGGCGGTAGCGGACGGTGATAGAAGTCACCGTTCCACCCTACTGAACTGACTGAGTAAACTGAGCAAGTAACACAGTTACCGGTAATATATATTGCACGGTTGGCCGCATTATCCTACTCAGCCGATGCCTCCCCCCCATTGGCTAATAACCCTGTTGTCGCCCTTTGCCTCTCCTGGAGGGTTTCCCTTTGCCCTGTTACTCTCTCTCTCTTTCAGGGGTGTAACCCCTGACCCCTATTGTGCGTGTGTTCACTGGGGCCTATTGTCCCCGTTTACTGGGGTGACACGAGGTTGATTGGTAATCAACCTCGTGCTCCCAATATTGCTTAGAGGCGCTCTTTCCCACTTTATGGGGGTTTGGTGAGGCGGAATTGAATCCACTCACACTCCCCCCCATGCTATCTTCCCGGTGAGAAGATAGCATCAACCAAAAAGTGCGCTTCAATTCCGCTGGAACTCGATCTATTGTCGGGTGTGGGGTGGAGTTATTTTCTTGGAGTCGGGTTCCAGGCCGCTCCCTATGGGTATGATGTCACTACCCTCTGGCGTCTTGTGTCGGGCCGATCGTGCGCTTCTCTCACACAATTTTTGTTTCCCCAACACTCTCGCCACTCTAACTAGCTCCGCTCTAACTCCCCTCTTACTCTCTCCCCACACCTGAATCGCACTCTAACTTCTCTCCATACTCCTCTATACTCTCTACCACTCCCTAAGGCCCTAATCTCTAATGATACCCCTGTGCTATCATACTATCTACCTACTACTTACTTGCTAACTATCTAACTCTCTTACTCTCTACTAACTCTCCGACTCTAACTAGCTCTACTAAGTCTAACTAACTCCTACTAACTCTCTACTTCTACTAACTCCCTCTAACCCTTACCAACTCTTCTAACTACGTGGCGCTTAGGGTGCCCACGACCCCTCTACTACTAACTCTAACTAAAACCCTCTAAGTCTACCAACTCTCTAGCCCTTTAACTAGAACTCTCTAACTCTACCCACTCTTCTAACTACGTGGCGCTTGTGGTGCCCACAACCACTCTACTATCTGGCACCCTATGTGCCCGTCTCTACTACTCTACTACCTGGCACCCTATGTGCCCTCTCTACTACTCTACTACCTCTAACTCTACTACCTGGCACCCTATGTGCCCGTCTCTACTACTCTACTACCTCTAACTCTCTAACTCTACTACCTGGCACCCTATGTGCCCGTCTCTACTATTCTACTACCTGGCACCCTATGTGCCCTCTCTACTACTCTACTCTATCCACATCTTACCCCCTTTACGTCTACTCGCCTGCACGTGACGCTCTGAATGCCGGCAGAGTGGGTACGTTAATTATGTGAACTACTACGAACTCTACTAACTCTCTACTAACTCAACTAACTCTACTACTAACTCAACTAACTCTACTACTAACTCAACTAACTCTACTACTAACTCTTACTAACTCAACTAACTCTACTACTAACTTCTTGTGCCCGGCACCTCTTGTGCCCAGCACCCACCCTAATTAACATACCCTGCTCTTACATCAAACACGTCATCACGCCCATGCCCCACTTAGTTCAACGCATCCCCTACTAACTCTAACTACGTGGCGCTTGCGGTGCCCACAACCACTCTGCTTACTACTTCATACGTAGCGCTTACGGTGCCCACGACCACTCTACTGCTACTACTTTCTACGTGGCGCTTATGGTGCCCACAACCCTCTACTTGCTACTTTCTAACTAACGGTACTACTCTCTTACTACCTAACTTCTACCTACTAACGGTACTACGTACCCTCTCACTAACTTCTCTAACTCTCTCTACTAACTAACGGTACACGATGAGGGGCACAAATGTCGCCAGTTCTACCTCGTGAATACGGTCTTCGTACTTGAGGCGTTTGCGTGCCTCGTGGTGCGAGTGCGCTGCTTCCAACGACATCGCCGCGTTCGTTTCCAATTTTGAACAGGGGTTGAACAGGGGTTGAACAGGGGTTGGACACATCCAGGAAGACTTTCTCGTACCGGTTTCCCCAAAAACCGCTGACTGAGACATCGAGCCTGGCCTGTTGGTCGGTAGACGTGGTCCGGTGCCGGAACGACTCGTCTGTCAAGGGCTGCAGCATTGGCTCTATGGCTACGTTGTTAGCCACCTCCGTTAACGCGTTGGCAACGAAGTCTCGAATCTCGTTATGTCTGATAGAGGGAAATCCTCCAGTAGGACACAACAGGACGTGGGTGGGTGAAAGTCGCGACCCACAGACACAATGAGCGGGGAGAGACTTCGGCTGCCAACAGTACCGCAGACACAATGCATCTCGGAAGTCCTCTTTCGACAGGTGAGTGTTATGATATTGTTTTGGTATTTGAATTGATTAATTTAACTCTTGAAATTTCCTTATTAATTTCTTTACTTGAAACAGTTGAAATTGGAAACCAAAAATCAGACAATTTACTACTAATGTCTACTTTGGGCGGTCCTGCATAACCAAATAGTTCATCACCAATTGTAAAACAATCCAATGTTAAACCTAATATCGCACCAGTACCAAATATAAAGAAGAAAGGTAAGGCAAATATGGATAACGGTAACTTGCTAACACAATATGCTAAAGGGTAAAAAATAGAGAGAATCATTAAAATCATCACTATTAGGTTTAAACGATTATTCCTGCCACCAGTTACTGAAAATATATGTGGGGTTCTGGTCATGTTAGAAGTCGTACTGTAGATAAAGTTGGATTGATTCTGGTTGCTGATTTTTGAGGGTTGTTCTTGTTTTTTATTGGGTTTATTGTTTTCGTTTTGAATCGACATTTTCATTGGAGTTTTGAAATATATTTGTTTACTCGCACAATCAATATTGATGTTATTGTGTCGGAGAAAATCAATTCCAAGAATGGGTTGTGTTACTATAAAATTCCAAGTAAATGGTTCCTTTCTAAGGGTTGGAATATAAAATTCAAGTATTCCGCTCCCATAATTTCGTATTTCAGAATAATTAGCTGCTTTCAACAGGACATTATTCCGGGATTTATTTTTCAGAAGGGATTGGAATTTCTGGGGTAATATAGAATAACCACTGCCAGAATCAATTAGAAATTCTCCTACCGGTAAAGCTTCTACGTGAATATTACAAATATCACTACCACCGGTATTATTGTTTTCATTATTACTGTCAGAGTTACCTGGATTTCCACAACGTCGGTTTGTTAGATTGCGCCATGAACAGGGCGGTCGACACGTGGATGCTTCTCTGCCATAAGTGTAATGGTAGTAACACCAGGCTCCATTTGGGTTGTATTCTCGAGATTGGGAGCGAGAATGTGAGCACTGACGATGAGGTGTTGCTGAACGTGAACCAGAGCGTGATGAGTTGTATCGAGAACGGGAACGATCTCCATCTCGGGGTGTTGAGAGGTCTCTTAGTTGCGTGTTTATCTGCGAAATTTGATCAGCGAGTGACTTCTGAGATTGGACAAGGATCTTTTGCGACTCCTGGAGCATTTTGATTTCAGTCTGATGATGGATTGGTGCGGATAAACTAGTTGACGATTGGGAATCCTGTTGCTCAATCATTTTATCAGCAACATCACCAATTTGTTCCAGTGAAAGACCACTCAAAGTTGTTAGAACTATACTAACCGAGGATGGTAAGATTTCTAGAAAACGCAAACGGACCATTTGTTCATTTGCTGGTGCTAGGCGCAGCATTTGCCGCAGGGCTGCTGAAGGCTTTCTGTCACCAAGCTCTTGAGCTGCAAGTAATTTACGCAGGCGTGTGTTGTCGCTGTCAGCCAAATGAGTTATTATATTATCTTTAATCGTCTCAAAGTATCACTGAGGTTGACTCCAGCATCCAATATTGTTTCTGTTGGCAAAGCAGCCAACAAATTGGATCTCATTGCTGCAGCTGGGTGTCCTTCAAGCACGGCTTCCACTTGTTGGAACCATACTCTAGCGTCTTTCTCATAGAATTCGGGTAGTTTTACCTTTTGTGGATACGAATGTGGTGTTTGCGGATGAGGTACTGATGGCTGTAGAACCGTTTGACTCTTCTGTATATGCGACAGAAGAATCTTAATTGCGACAGGATTCTCTTTGCTGAGTTCATCAATCATGACGGCTTTCTTGTCGGGTAGTTGGGATCTGAACTGTTCAGTTGCTGGAGGACTTCAGCCAGATCAGCCTTACGGTAAGCAGTGAAAGACATTGGACAATAGCAACTAATTTATTAAAAAAAAAAAGAAAGAAATCGCTGGGTCACCAAATGTGAGGATTACTCACAGGATCAGAAAACAATTACTGTAGTTTACTATAGTTCATATATCACTTAATTCTTCTTCATCGTTATGCATACTGTCCTACTACCTCTAACTGCACAGCTGTGTAACATACAATTATCTCCTACTGCACAGCTGACTAAATAGTTGTATATTATAATTAATCAATATAATTAATCTGATTAAATTACATATTGGTTACTCTAACACTGGCCTTGAAGATGCAGATGATCTAGCAAATGTCATGGGTGATAGGGAGTTGTGGCGGTGCAATTTTGTTGACAAGCCGGCACAGCATTCTTAAAAATGCAGCTGCAATGCAGCATGCCGATCCTAGTAGTAGAGCAGAATATTATAGTCAGTCTGAACTATTCATTACTCGCTGTTCTTACCAATATATATCTAAGAACCAATCACAGCACAGTGTCAGTCAGCTTTCCTGCTGTGTCTATCTGTAAAAGCTTTTGCGGACATAACAAGTCATTTTTACGCAATGCGCAGATGACGAAATCTGTCAGCTGATTCTTTGTGTACGTGGAGATTTCTTTGTTCAAGCTTATTCAGCCAATCAGAGCAATCTTCCCAGTTATGCCAGTAGAGACCTACCTGAGGAAACTAGCACATGCGCAGTTATCGTTTTTCTGAGAATTAGATTCCTCTCAGAATTCTGTACTAAGTACGGTAGTTTCAGACTTTAGCCCAAGAACATCTGATGGCTGGAGTTATAAGGACGTAAATCTATTAACAAATCAAATCACACCCAACTCATATCAAACTGCACATATCTGAGCACCTTATCATACTGAACTTCATGAATACATACTGACTGTTCACCTCACTGTTTTAATGCTGTTTTATATTGTGTTAATTGTTGTTTATATTAATGGATGTTATATTTGGAGAATACCGATAAATAATCGTAAACCCCCTCAATCTTCTTGATTACTGAGGTAAGCGGAGAAAGAGTTTAGGCTCATTCCATGAAAAGGTCAACCTCTCCACTAATTTCTAAAAATGAGATGTAGCTTTGAATTTATACTTATTTAGGTCAAAATTTATCGTACTTACTGAATTCAGTGCTAAAAATTGTATCAACACAGGTGGTTTATCAAAAATAGTCGAATTACAAATTATGCACCTGCTCTGCACAAAATGTGAATAAAAGTGTGCAAAAGTTTCGTTTCCTGTAGGCACTTCCTATGACCAGTAAATTAACATTTCTGAGCATGTACCAAATCAAAAACAAACCGATTTTCGAATTTTTTTGGTTTCATTTAATTTCACCAGTGTTTCATTCCTCTGTAATGAAATCGATAAAGTTAATCTTGTGATGTCCCATACTTTACCTAAAATAGTGAAATTTTTCATTTATTCACAGAGATGTAACTCAGCCTAATCACCCAGTGGAATGCAAAGCACGTTTGTGTTGCGTCATCGTATAAAACAATTAATTTCATCATCACTCCCTCAGAAACATCATGACGGCCAATTGAAAATTGTCCCATACTTTACCATTATAATGGCAATTACATTAGTGCACTGTATTAATGTAATATATGAAACCTGGAGGGCAGGCAGTGCCGGATTAACCTTAAGGCATATAAGGCACGTGCCTTAGGGCCAGACGAACATACGGGCCATTTTTTCTCAGCGAGTCATTCCTGTGAAAAAAAAAATATTTTTATCTGAAAAGTCCACATTTTTTCTCACTAAAATTTCTAGAAAACAGAACAAAAGTCCATCTTTCGACTACTTCCTATCACTAGATTTGTGGTAGAAATTGCAAAATTGTAGCTCAATCGACCGACAGCTGTTTGTGTTATTAGTTCAAGAACTGATGGCAGGGAAATAATAAAACATGGGCAGTAAAACATTAAAGTGCTAATTATGAACAATGGAGAATTTAATTTTATTTATTTGTGGGGAATTATTTGTAGTTATGTACTTAAATTTTCTAGAACAACCAAATAATGACGTGGTGACATACTGGAAACACTGTACATAGTAAATGTATGGCGTGGAGATATGGTAGTGCGAAATTAATTTTTTTCACCGGAAACGAGTTTTATAAATATAGGCCCCAATAGATAAAAAAATAAATTAGTTGTAAATAAAATAGTTGTTGATAAAAAAAACGTGACAGAAATAACTTCTTGTCACTAATTTAATTTAACCGAAATTCAGATGTTCTGCCCTCGTGTATTGCATTTTGCATTCGATGGCATTTTAGGTGCAATTCCTGCAAAACCTAAAACTCTCGGACAGCATAATTGAATTTTGGCAAATTAAAATTAGTGATAAAAAGTGCTTATTTCCGAGACTGCTCTCTTATCGAAGAACATTACTTTCTCAGCAAGTCCAAATATAGATTAGAAATATTATATCTTTGCACTAAGCCCCACACTTTTGGTGTGTTATATTTCTCAGCAAGTCCATTAAAGATAAGTACCCTGCGAAACCTACCCTACAGCATATAAATAACAAATTCCCACGATACAATCAAAATTGCTAAATACAGTACCTACAGGGACCAGTCAGCTTTACGGGGGCTCACTATAACCCCTACAGAAATGAAATTTCCGAAAATTTACACAATTTTTTGCTGTTTGAAAGAAGGGCTTTCATAAAAGGTATATCGGTTTTCAACATTGAATTATTTTTTGACCTTAAAACTGCTCTTTTCAACAACATAATATATTGCTGATATTTATGCCTCTCTGTATAAAACAACCTTTTTTTTTGCTTGTCGATTTTGACTTTTTCATCACTAAATTCTCTACTACTTTTTTATTTTTTACTCAATTTCCATTAAACATATACCAAAATGTTTAGCATCTTTAGGGCTACAATCGTGAATATTGGTTTGTAAAACATGGCCATTTGGATCTTCTAGAACCGATTTTGTAACTGCTACACTTTGTCTATCACAAAATAGTACTTAGTACTTATTTGCACGCAGTCATCCAACGAAAATACTTTATATTTCCTTTGCAACATTTTCACAATTTCAGTTGTATTTAGCAGCTGTTTCTTTTGAAAGGGTTTGCGGAAAAATAATATCAATTTTCGGGCCATTTTTGGAAATTACTAAAATATGCCTTAGGGCCACCAGAGGCTTAATCCGGCACTGAGGGCAGGAGTGTTATAATGCTTTAGGGTGATAGTAGGGGGAAGCATAGAAGTATGTATTTGAACTAAGAATCATTCCTCAGTTAACTAATCTTTGAGTTTATGCATGTAAAGAAAGTCCCGTACTTTACAACAAATTTCAAAAAATTTAGTTTTTTAGCAGATAAGAAGATCGGTAAGTACAGTAATTGATACATTTTCAGAGAAATGGAAAGAATTTCTAAACTTTTTACAGACTACATGTGTACCAAGTTTGGTTATATTTCATCAATGATTGGCGGACTTATTTCGGTTTTTATCAAAATTTTGAAACTATCGGTACCAACAGACAGACTGTCTGATATGTGACCTTTGATTCCTTAAACTTCAGATTCTTTCCAAACTATTGACAGACTTCATACATACCAGGTTTGGTATAATTTCATCTAAAAATGACCGAGTTATACAGTTTTAGCGATCAAAAATTAGACAGATGACATACAACTCCTCAAGGGCACCCATATGCTAAGACTTCGGGTCAATTTGTGGGCCGCCCCACATTTTGTATCCATATCTTGGTTGGAAATACTTAGTTGCACTTTATTATCACTAATTATCCAGAAATTACTGTTAGGAAAAGAGTAAGAGACCATTTTGACCATAAAATTCGTACAGGTCCCGTACTTTACTTAGCAATGTCCCATACTTTACCACACAAACCACACTGTAAAAAATTCGCAATGCAGTAATTCGTCTTATATTTATATTTTTATTTAAGCTTGATAATACAGCTTTATCCTAAACATCAACTCAACACCGTACCTGCGCACAATTCGCTACATTTTTTTCGCTAAAACAAGCTGGTGTTTTCTCAAAAGTGACTAAGTCCCTCCATAAGCTTCGCGAAATCAAAGCTGATATTCGAAAGTTTAATCCAAGCACAATTTTGTGCACATATGTGCTGTGGATAACATTGTACAGGCAATCAAAGTTCAAAATTGTGTACGAATGTCCCGTACTTTACTTTGGAATGAGCCTTTACCAGTAGCAACTGTGACTCAAATTATAGTGGTTTTTGTGTGAATTAAATGCTATTTCATAATCCCTACGTGTGTCAGTTGCAATCCTCCTTATATATGATCAAAATCAGTGACGGTCGGAAAATTAGTGTGAATTAGTGTAAATTAGTGTGAAGTAGTGTGAAGTCGTGTGAAGTCGTGTGAAGGTTAATAAAGCATCTCCTAAAGAATGCGCTATTTACGAAACTCTGTGGCCATCTAGTTGTGATTAGTATAAGTCATAACTCTGTTTTTATACTTAAAGCGCCACGTCCTAAAGGAACTGTATATATTTCCCCGAAAGTAAATATAGTTGTCAGAGATTATATAGTAGCAATCAATCGAATAATACAAAGTAGCCTACACCGCAATACTTCCTCTGGAACCCGAATCCAGTCTCCCATACCGTGGGTCATACGCCGCGCACGGACTGGCTTCGGCAGATGTAAATTCAGTACACCAGGTAATTGGTACGGGCAAAGTCGATTCATAATCAAAAGGACAATTAAAATTGGCAGGTTAAACTGCTAAAGGTCTGAAAGCGCAAACATTAATAGATTTTCAGTCTCTTTATTGCGCAGTAGGCAATAAATAGATTTTGTCTAATGTTCTGGTAGAACATTAATAGATTTTAGACTCTTTATTGCTCAGTAGGCAATAAAATCGAACGTACCGGTCGGACGGTAGACTGTAGGCCTAGTAACCCGAACCAGTACTTACCCAGTATTATTTCGATTGTGAAATATTGTATATTGTAGGCTGTTAGATTAGGGATTGATCACCCCTTATTCCTTTGTATGGTTTACTTATTCCAGTCAGTTTTATTTATCGGTAAGTATAATATTGAGCAGAAGGCGTGTAAGCCTGCTCAGATTGTATAAATAATTTGTAGGCTGGATTGTTGTCTAACTGTTGTTAGATCTGAGGCGATTGCAGTGTATGTAGAGTGTCTGTCCGATAACGTGCTAGTTAGGAAGGTGGAGGCATCCAGTGCTGTAAGGTAAATCCTCCACTAAAGAATAAGTCATACTACGTAGTTAGAACGCTTACTAACTAACAATTTCGGAGTTTGCATATACTGTGGTTTATTTAGGCTTGACAGTATTCTGCCAGCATTTGGTCTGTATCTTATTTGAATAGTCTGTTATTTATTATTTATTATTAATATTTATTATTCAGAGTTTATGCAAGTATTTGCAACCTACAACTCCCCAAGTTTATCCCTTACAGTAATTATGCTTGTTATGCATACCGTTATAGTTAAATTATCCCCGGTACTACTTCAGGGCTGCTTGGCATAGGACAGACTGGTGATTTTGTGCTCCGGTCACTCCAGCAGATACCGTGGTTCTTTTGACTGTTCACGTATATCTAACTGCTAGTTATATGTTGTATAAGTACTTGTACCTAATTTAGGGTTTAGAGTACAGTGCTTTCCTGAAAGTAATTTAGTGTGTAGGCAGTATATTTGTGTTGTAACGAGGTTAATAGGTCCGTTAGCTCTGGTTGGCTTCGATAATTAACCTCTAGGTATAGGACACTCTGGGTACATAACGTAGTGCTTATAGTTTAAGACTATACGCCGTCAGACGGTGGCATTTCCTTATCTGGACAATGCAACGTACTCAATACTACTTTATTGGTTTCAAATACCGTAATTTCCTGTCAGTTTGTAAGAACCAGAAATTCTAACTCCTTGTTAGTCTGGTTCGTAAATTTCTTGTTAAATTACCCTAAAAATTGTACGTGTAACTTGTTTATTGTTTATTTAGAGATTGTAATCTCAACCCGATATGTAAGTAATTTGTAGTGATAAGTAACTTAGTTTAGTAGAATTATCAGTATTAGTGTCTAACAAGTAGCACTCCACTGAGAGCGTCCAGCCTCTGTGTAGTGACTTCTTACTCAGAAATAATAACATTTATTTCAAATATTGTAAAAACCCATTACGGGTATATATATATATATTTATAAATCAACTCAATCAGATTTATAAAATAGTAGGCCTGTTATACATCAATTAGGTCTTAATATCAGTTGAACTACTGCTTAATATTAGTAATAAAGTAAAGGGAAGTAATTCCTAAAATTTGGAAAATCAGTTATTATTAAATAATTGACATTATCAGTATTTACGGTAAACTTATTATATTTATATAAATTAGGCTAAACTTATATACCGGTATTCTGTGACAGATCCTAGTCTGTAATAATACTGATATATATACTATAGGTGTATACCGGTATTCTAATATTAGATATATACCACGTTATATTGAGTAGCGATATCAGTAACTACTAGACTGACAGTTGATACTGATTTCCCCCAGACTGGCTTTAACTGTTATTATAGTAGTAGGCATTAAACTGTAAAATAAATTATGTCTGACACAAAACAAACACTGTCAGATAGTCTCTTAGAAAGAACAATCTGTGACCCAGATCAAAGTATAGAACATCCCAGACCGAAGTCTAAGTCCCCTCCTACTGTAAGAAAGGTTATCCCTACAGTAGTGGTTGTTCGCGGTATTTCAACTTTTCATAACGCGAGTTGAATATTTTTTGTATTTATTTAAAATGATTATTCCGATATCACTACTGGGTGCGGGACCATAGGTTTTGGGCACATTCTATGGACTGGGGGCGATTTATGGGCAAATATTGGGGCGACTTACAGGGTACGGGAATAATTTCATGTTTATAAGGGCCAGGGGTGGGAGGCAAAGTTAAGCAGTATTCAGGTTAGCCTGAGTACTATTAGGCCCTGGCCAACTTCCTGCTGCCTGTAGAGGTGGATTTGGCAACGCGCCAGGCCTAAAGGACAAGGAGTGCCCTTAGTGGTCCCTGGCCAACAGCAGTTATTACGAGCCTGAAAAGGACATCGGAACGCCAGCTGCTTGTGTCAGGGATTTGCGACGGGAAACGACATGACAGACCCCGTAGCCAAGCCGTACTGGTTCTCGATGATCGTTCCCTTCGGGGTTCGTGAGGGGTGGGACAGACACGCGAAAGGGTCTACCGACTAACAGAGGAAGGGTTTGACGAGGACTGCCCTTAGCGGTCTCTGGTCAACAGCAGTTATTACGAGCCTGAAAAGGACATCGGAACGCCGGCTGCTTATACCAGGGATTATCGACGGGAACCGACGACAGACCCCTTAGCCAAGCCGTACTGGCTCTCGATGATCATTCCTTTCGGGGTTCGTGAGGGGTGGGACGGACACTCGACAGGGTCGAAAGACAAATGACTGGACTCTACCGGCCTACCGACTGTTCGGAGTAGTTTCTCGGCCGCTGAAGCGACTACGAGCCTGAATAAGGACTCGGAAAGCCTAGGAGGTTGGGTCTCTGCGATGAACCGACGGACCCCTAGCCAAGCCGTACTGGTTCTCGATGATCGTTCCCTTCGGGGTTCGTGAGGGGTGGGACGGACACGCGAACGGGTCCACCGACACGACAGACTCCTAGCCAAGCCGTACTGGTTCTCGATGACCGATCCCTTCGGGGTTCGAGAGGGGTGGTACGGATACGCGACAGAGTCTACCGACTGGACCGACCCTTAGCCAAGCCGTGCTGGTTCTCGATGATCGATCCCTTCGGGGTTCGGGAGGGGTGGAACGGACACGCGACAGGGTCGACCGACACCGACACTACGGCATCAAGACTAGGACCGAGGGAAAATCTGGGGAACATTAGTTAGGCTAAAATCTGAGCGAACAGTGGGTAATTAAATAATATACTGTAGGGATTTATATTGTTGTGTATAATTATTGTGAATATTTGGTGTATATTGATTTGGGGAAGCCCAATTAATTCTCAATCAGGGCTCAGTGAGATTAACTACATTAAAGAATATATCCAACCAATGCAGCTTTTTCTCAACCGCAATCTTGCATTTAGGAACATTCCTTCTCCACAATCAATATCCGGTGACTGGCCGGGATTCCGTGGTCTGTAAAATTCCGCCTCCAGCATCGGCGTTTTTCCCCCATGGTGTCGGGAATAACGGCAACAAAATTGAGAATTAAACGCGGCCAACTTCAACTGGTGGAAGTTGGGAATTCTACAATACTCTTCAAACTCTCTCCGTGCTTACCCAGCACCCACTACGAGGAAACTCTGGTATTTGAGTTAAGACAAAGTCGTGGTTTAATTAATCAACAAACTCGATCTAACCAACTCGTAGTCGGCAGATCACACATTTGGAGAGTTGTTAACAGGGAATGGAAGTATCGATCACACCCATTGATATAATCCAAGTTGAGCCAGGAATCTGGCACGTCGAGGTTGAAGTACAAGGAACGAACGTCGGACAATTCAGGATTACCGTTCGGGTGGTCCAGGCTGAGTACAACACCTACGAGGAACTATTTTACGACATCGCACATCTAGCTATCAACGAGGCGCTACAATGACAACGAATAACGTATCCGATACCGATGAGATGGACCACCACACAGACTCGGAAGCCAACGAGGTACCAAACGTCAAGAACATGGCCCGTCGACTAGGTGCTCTCAAAGGCGGAGTCACATGAGCGTTCAACGCATAGAGAAACAACTCAAGGGAGTCGAAACCCCCCTCAACGAGATACAAACTCAGCTTCAGAATATCCGAAGTATTCTACAACGATATGAGAGAATGATACAGGTGTACCAAGAACTCATCCCCGCCACTGACCAGGTAAACTACCCCAAATTGGAAGAACACGTTGCACGCCTAGACAAATTCCGCAAACAACACCGGAGGACCCTCAGCCTCGTGAGAGGCTATGAGGAACAGTACTACAAGAGAGCTAAAAGAACGGACGCAGAATCAGTGCGAACCTCCAACACCAGGACCACAATTCATCAAAAGAGAATGGGGTCCTCAAGACACCAGCGCTCCAGCGCTAGGAGCGAGATATCCGGCTCAGCGCGCAGTTCTCAAGGGGGGCCGCCACTCCGAGATCAGCTACGAGAACAGAAGGCATTAGCCCTCAAAGCTCGGATGGAAGATGAGTATGTTCAACTGCGAACCGAGCAAGATGTAATAGCCGCCGAAATGCAAAAACAAGAGGCCGAGCAAGCGGCCAAACGGCAGGCCGAGCAACATGAACAGGAAGCTAAGCAACGTGAACAGGAAGCTGAACAACGTGAACGAGAGGCCCAACGAGAGATTGAACAACGTAAACAGGAAGCTGAACAACGTAAACAGGAAGCTAAACAACGTGAACAGGAAGCTGAACAACGTGGACGAGAAGCCCAACAAGAGATCGAACAACATAAATGGGAAGCTGAAATGCGTAAACAACACGCCGAGGCCCAAGCAATTCTCATACACAAAAAGAATACGGATATTGTGAAACTCGCAGAGTACGAAGCCGCACTTATAGAACGAGATATTCAACTCTACGAGGACTGGGAAAGGGATATAGATCAGAACTATGAACCAATACCGATACCAGAATTAGAAAAGTCATTAACGACACCGGCGGTGAAACCCCCGAAACCCGAGTTCCCGCCTACCATACAGTCTACGTTATTGGCACAAGCACCGGTGTTCCATCCCCCACCGGTTACGCTTAAAAATGAGGAACCGTATTTCCCATCCAACCCCACAGCAACGAGTGTACCCAAGTACGAGCCTGAAAGGGACTCGGAACGGGATGCCACTCCTCGATCCTACAACCCGTTTACATCCACACCACAAACCCGTAGTCGCGTCATCATTAAGACTCCACCTATCATTGATCCATCGAGTATGGGAGAGAGCGCTAATAACTATAACCCTCCAAACCACTCCAGTTCGGACGACGTCGGCATTATCCGGGCATTGGAAAACCGCCTCTCCATGCCCAAGATGGAGATCCGCACCTTCGAAGGAGATCCCGTCGATTACCTCAGATTCAAGAAACGGTTCTTTGCGCAGATTGGATCAACGGACATCGCTGACGCACAGAAACTGGTATATTTATCGCAATACCTGGGTGACAAACCACGCCGAATCATCGCTTGTTTTGAGGGAGGTTCTCATGAAGCATACTACGACGCATGGAAAACTCTAGACAAAAGATACGGAAATACCGGGACTATAATTAATAAAACTCTAGAGAAACTGATACAAGACGCGGGATCACTAGGGGACCCACAGAACATCCAGGAATTCTCAGATTCCATGAAGGATGCCTACTACACTCTGAAACCTTTAAATAAGGAGGACCAGGTGAAAAACATTCTAAACCTCCGACAGATCGCCCGGAAGTTCCCCGGATGGCTGCAAAGTAAGTGGGCCTATAAATGTGTAGATCTCCGGCGCAGACATCCAGATCGAGACCCCAGCTTCCTCGAAATGTCGGCATTCCTGGACGATATCTCCGAAGCCATGAATGACTCGATGTTCTCGAAACAGAGTCTCGCCAAGTTGGACGCAATAGAGAATAACTCCAGGAGTAAGAAACCCACTCAGAGGCCAAGATTCCGCCCCCTCCGGTGAGCACGATGGCTATCACCATGGCCGAGGATTCCGACGATGAAGACTACGAGGAACCGACATCAGCCGAGGAATGGGCGTGTTATCTCGCGAATTGGGCACCCGAGAGGGAAGGCATCACAAACTCCCTTCTCTGTCTCTATTGTGAAGAGAAACATAAAGTTGAATTCTGCAGGAAGTTCCAGTTTGCCGAACTCGTCCCACGCTTCGAGGCGATTATGAAACAATGAGGATGCTTCCGGTGTCTTGGAACAGGTCACTACGTTCGGGATTGCGACCAAAGGTCGTGTTGTGCGGTCTGTAACGACCTACGTCATCACATGCTCCTCCACATCCCCGCGAACTTTGACTTCACCACCCTCCCCTTTCGGATTGAAGCCAAGCGAAGAGGAGAAACGAACCACGTTTCTAAAGGAACCCGGACAACCCAACGGAGAGAAACCAACCCGTTTAAAATCGCCACTAACGCATCACCAGTGACAAATATCTCAGCCACGATTAACCTTATAAATCGCCGTTACATGGTCTTCGCCAAAGTAATCCCAGTAAGAATTCAAGGGGTCGGCAAATCCTTGACGACGCTCGTGTTCCTTGACAACGGGTCGGACGGAACCATCATCGACCGGGATTTCCTCGAGCAACTCGGCCTAGACTATGAGCCTTGCAAACGGCCCATACAAACTATCACCGACCACAGAGAGGTAGAATCCGGGGAAGTGCAACTCCAGATGGAAGGGGTAATGAAGGGCTACGAGACGGTTAAGCTGACCATCAAGAATGCCTTAGTACACACAGACCTCCGAGTGCGGTTCCGACAATCAGCCGAGTACGCCCCCCCTCATACAGCTGGACCGAGACGATGTGGATCTAAGGTGCCCGCCGTTGGATGTAAACCGCATCACCCTACTGATTGGACTCGATACACCGGAACTACACATACCCACCAGAGACGTCGCCCGATCTATAAAGCAGGATGACGGCTTTTACGCTGAACGAACAATAATGGGATGGACACTCTGCGGCATCAAGGAAGAGACTACCGACACCTATACATACCTTCCTAAATGTCAGATTAAAGAAAATGCAACATCCATGGGTTATTGCTCAGCTACAGACCTCGATGAGGATTTATTTCTTGAGACCGAAAAAACCCAGCAAGAGATGACTAAATACTTTAATCTAGAGACCCAAGCGTTCGCTGAAAAGGACGAAAACCCGTCCGAGGAGGATCATTATTGTATGGATGTCCTGGACCAGGCCACGTTCAACGACGGACACTGGTGTTCACCCATGTTATGGAAGGACCCAAGCAAACCAATGGCAAACAACACCAACATGGCCCTTAGGCGACTTAAGGGGATTCTACGCCGGCTGAATGACCAACCCGAGATAAAAGAGAAATATAACATCGTAATCAAAGGATATCTCGAAGATGGATTAGCAGAAATGGTACCACGGAATGAACTGCAAGGGGGTAAAAGAACATATTATCTTCCAACCCACTATGTGGTAGAAGCCCGAAAGGGCGGTAAAATCCGAGTAGTTAACGATGGCGCTGCTATGTACCAAGGCGAATCCCTGAACAGTCAGCTTTATACAGGGCCCAACATATATAGTACACTTATCGGCGTATTGATCAGGTTTAGAGAAAACCGGATAGCATTCACCTGCGACATCAAAGCCATGTTTCACCAGGTTCGTACGCTACCAAGAGACTCAGACTGTCTACGTATCCTATGGACGGATAAAACACTAACTCAACAGGAGATTAGTCAACTTACAATGAAGGATGTAGACGTAATGCGTATGATCGTCAGGATCTTCGGAGCTAAGGACTCGCCGGTAGCATGTAGTGACATGCTGAAGAAGACGGCAACCATGTGCGAAAACGAGTTCCCTCCAACCGTCATAGAAACCATCCGACGATGCTTCTACGTGGACGACGGATGCGCCGGCGCAGATAATGTGGACGAGGCATATCGGCTAGCAATGGGAATGGTAGAATGTTTAAAGAAAGGAGGTTTCCCGCTCGTGAAGTTCAGATCCCACGACAAAAAACTTATGGAAAAGTTTCCGGAGGACATCTGACTGGACAACAACAAAATGTATTCGGAGGATGTGGAACACCGTGTACTCGGTATTGAATGGGACATAGAAACAGACGAATTCATTTTCAAATATAAACCCCTACCCAAGCCTATGACGAAAAGGGGATGTTTGGCGATAAAAAGCGCAATCTTTGACCCACTAAATTTCATATCTCCGGTAACCTTGGCCGGAATGAACCTGATTAAGGAAATGTGGATAGAAGGAATGGGATGGGATGAAGAACTCCCCCCACACCTCAGCGTCAAATGGAGAAAATGGACGGACCAGCTCGAACACCTACATCTTATGCGGATCCCTCGACCGTTCTTCCTCGATAAACTACCCACCGATATCTTCCAGCTCCATACCTTCTCGGATGCTTCGAATACCGGAATCGGCGTAGTTACCTTCTTACGAAGACTAAGCAACGATGGAAACAGCGATACGAGCTTTTTATTTTCTAAAGCTAAGACAGTATCCGGGGAATTCGTGGCAACGATTCCAAGACTCGAGCTACAGGCTGCAGTTTGGGCAGTGAGACAGAACCGCATGGTCATGCGGAACCTACGAATCCCCATCGAATCTCAACACTTCTGGGTCGATTCGAGTATCGTTCTCTACTATCTCCACTCTCCATCCCGACGTCACACTACGTTCGTAGCGAACCGAGCCACGGAGATAAAACAGTGTACCGGCCGAGAACAGTGGCACCACGTAAACGGGAAAGAAAATCCAGCGGACTTATCAAGCCGAGGCGCCACCCCAAAACAACTCGGTAAAGTAAACTCTGGCTTACAGGCCCGGAATTCCTACAGCAGCCACAATTAACATGGAGTACCCGATTCGACCCCGAACTCGATAGCGGAAAATACTCCGAGGACGACAAAGAGATCCGTAAAGTCCATAGAAGCAACACAGTGGAAATTTATAGTTGTCTGACTGAGCCTGCAAAGGACTCGGGCAGGCACTATAACGTTGCGACGATCATTCAACCAGCGGCGTCTTTACATCTGTTAATCGAGCGAACTTCATGCAATGAGACGGCTCATCCACCACGTTATAACCCTTCGCAACTTCCTACGGTGGAAAGACAACAAGCCGATAGTTCAACGGAGTATACAAGAACTCATTATCGCGGAGAAGTGTATCGTTGGATATGTCCAGAGAGAAAGTTTCCCCGATGAGTGGGAACAACTCAGTGCGGGCAAGACCTTGAAACCGGACAGCCCAGTCTACCAACTGAGACCAATGATGGGAGAGGACGGACTGATCCGACTGAATACCCGGATGGCAAACGCCCCGGTCGAGTATGAGGTTAAATACCCGGCGCTTCTGCCCGGAACTTCGACACTAGCCAAGCTATTAATTCAACAATGTCACGAGGAAAACCATCATGCAGGACAGAACTGGATTATAGCTAATATAAGACAAAGATATTGGATCACACACATCCAGCCACTGATCCGGAAAGTGTTGAAACGTTGCTTTACCTGCAGAAGATATCTAGCACCACCACTCACATAAAAGATGGCCGACTTACCAGCCACCCGTCTACAGTCCGATTCCCCACCGTTCTACGTCACCGGAGTGGACTGTTTCGGACTGTTTACGGTCATTGAACGACGATCCAACATCAAATGCTGGGAGGCCATATTTACCTGCCTTAGGTCTAGGGCAATCTACCTAGACATTGTGGTGAACCTTACGCAACACGCGTTCATCAACGCTCTGCGTCGGTTCGTGGTGAGCAATGGGACATGTCGTCACATGTACTCCGATAATGGCACAAACTTTGTGGGAGGAGAAAGAGAACTTAGAGAGGCGATCGAGGGATGGTTTACCGATAACACCGCATCCCAAGTCTGGAAGGAACACCAGATACAGTGGCACTTCCAGACCCCCTTAGCACCCCATACGAGCGGGGTATGGGAGAAACTGATCGACTTAGTGAAACGATCCATGCGCGTCGCTCTAGGAGACACCCGGGTAACCCATGACACCCTCCGCACAACATTCTGCGAGATCACGGCTACCCTGAACAACCGACCCATTGTCCCTATCCGCGACGACCCCACAGACCTGGAGCCCCTCACTCCTAACCACCTACTGGGGAGACCCAAAACTCATGTTCTCCAAGAGAAAATGTTTCCGGATCCCAACGATATCGCGAGACATACAAATTGGAAGAAGGCCCTAGCGTTGGCAGCGCATTGGTGGAGAATCTGGGCCCAGGAGTACCTCATAACCCTCCGGACCAGGAGGAAGTGGAACAACACCTACAGGAATGTCGAAGTTGGCGACATGGTACTAGTAAAAGAAGATCTTAAAGACCGCGTTCACTGGCCTGTGGCGTGAGTTGTGACAATACACCCGAGCAAAGACGGACTTGCGAGGACTGTGACGATACGAACGGCAAAGGGCCACTACCAATGCCCTATCCAGAGGCTGTGCCTTCTTGAAGGCAATGACAGGAGTGACTCTACGAGAGATGATAAGTTCCCTACTCAGGATCCTGCTGCAGACATTGGTGACAATGCTAAACCCGTGTAAACCCTTCTCATCATGTTGACAAACTCTTTAATAACTGTGATTTATCGACAATGAAAATGGACCCCCCTTAAACCAACTGTAACCACGCAATGGTTTTTGTGTTTCCTCGTGTGTTATGTGGAGTCCAGCATCACCCTGCAGATGTTTCGACTGACGCAGGGTCGTTTATGTATAGTTTACCCTGATTTTGGTCATCGGGACCAACGCCATTGGATTATTGGAAATGGTAAAGATTTGAAGTGGAATTCATTGTATTCATTGTAGTATGTTATGTTGTCTGTTGCGTGCGCAGTTCGGGGCGTCCAGCTGTAGATCCCGGATTGCCGTGCAACACCCCCTCTATCCCGTTATTCTGGTGGGTCCATGGTGCATCCACATGACTTCGACGATAGAGGGTTTTATGTTTCTCAGTCGCGTTATTCTGGTGGGACCGTTACGTGGATTTTGGGGCGTAGGCGGTGTAACTAGTCCAGCTGTAGATCCCAGAATGTTGCGTAACCCCATCCCACATGACTTCGTCGACTGAGCTTTATGTTGTTGGGAGTGTTATTCTGGTGGGTCCCTGGTGCATCCACGTGACTTCACTCCCAGCGTCTTCATTGTCCGTTACGTGTGCAGTTTGGGGCGTAGGCGGTGTAACTAGCCCAGCTGTAGATCCCAGATTGCCGCGTAACACCCCTTCCACGACGAAAATTTCCCAAAGAAGATGATTGAATGTAATTGGAAATGATGAAAAGGAACAGACAACTCTACTATAAACCGAATGATGACGCGTATGATGATGAAAATGTAATGATGCGCACCCTGGTGCTGCGCTTATAACAAATGATGATGGCCGGGGGGCTATAACCCCAATGAAATGTGGAAATAAATGATGAAATGGTGGAACTAAATGATGAAATGTGTTGAAATAAATGAAATGTGATGAAATAATAATGAGAAATGAAAAAAGACAAAAAAGGTATAAAAAGTCTAAAGAAAAGAATTGGAAAAAAGAAAAGGACATAAAAAGTCATAAAAACTGGTTGGATATTAATGTATAGCTATAGTAACTGTAAATGCTGAATGTATTAGCAATAAGATGGCAGATGCCTATATAGCAATGTTATTTAATAAACTGAATTACAAATAAACTGAATTATTCTGCAATCACTATAGTTTCAGACTTTCTGGACTTATAATTAACTGATCTAATTTGTAACGGACATAATCGTGAATATGGACCCAAATCGCCAAATTATCGGCGAATTACGTAATACGATAGATCTACTGGAATATCCGCAACCTGGATCCCCTAACTTTGATACGAATTGGAACACCCTGATAAATGAGAACGTGCGAGTCGTTAAATTCACCGGGCGAGAGGGACCGGATTCCCGGAACCTACGAGAGCTCCGGTTGGCCGATGCTAGTACGAGACTGAAAAGAACTCGGAACGCAAAGGCAACCGGAGGGGACGAGTCGTCGTTCTGGGAAACGTTCCGGCAAAGCGTCTACAAATCCCGATGTTTGATATACGACAACGAAGGAAACGCGACGCCCACCTCGAAAGCAATTACGTTGGCGAGATGTCAAAGTTTCATCGACGACAAGAGTACGTACCTCGCCCACTGGGGAAACCTGTCGGAGTGTACAGCGACGCTACGAGAGGAACGTATATCGATCATCCATTATTGCGACGACTACCAGGAAAAGTACGGGGCGAAAGAATACGGTCGATCCTTGGTCGTCGTCCTCGGAACCCTGGACGGTTTGGTATTGGTGTGTCGAAAATTCCCGACACCCAGACAGGAAGTGCAGGCAGCCGGAGCGATCTGGTTACTACCTCCGGAAATCCAAAAGATCCTTTTCGACTTCGACGTCATTAAAATCGGGTCGGATATAAAGGCGGACATCCGGAACGACTACGCGAACGCTCCTTTAGGAAGAGACCATCGAGACGACCTCAACGCCCTTAGTCATTGCGTCGACACTCAAACGCTATTAGCCTGGTTATGATTCGCCGAGTTCATGCGAGGATTCCAAGAGGTGAGACCGACGAAATCCGGGATCGGCTACCTCGCTGTGCTAAACGGCGGCATCGACTTCAAATCCCAGAAATTCCAGGATTATAATAAAATATATGGTGGATACCCGGGATTAGAAATAAAGAGCGAGCGAGAGGGTCGATGGAAGGACGTTGAGAGAAAGTGGACGATACACCAAAGGTGGGAGAATCCGGATCGACGGAACTACATCTACGTCGTTATAGAATCATACACCGTCGCTAAGTTTATCTGTAAAACTCTCGATAACCTCATTACGGCGGTTCCTCTTTCCTTCGTCGACTACGACTGGAACGAGGTTATAAACCACGCATTCAAAGCGGTCGATAACATTACACCGGGAGAGACGAAAACGCTCGCCGTCATCGATTCCTGGGACGAGAGCGGACCTTACGACATCCCTACAATTACCGATCTTCTCGGTGCGGAGGGGCCTCAGATTTCTTCGGAAGGGGAAGAACTACAGTCGGGGTCTCAAAGTGCATCTGTTCTTTGAGATTTTCTCAAAGTTTTTCTAAAAGTGTCTAAAAGTCATTACATTACTCCCAACGGCCGCTTTGAATTCTTGTAGACACTTTTAGTTGTGAATCTCAAAGTGATTTCCTGCTTTTAGGCACTTTGAATTCTTTGAATTCTTTGAGAAATGTCACTTTGAGGTAGTTTGCGGCACTTTTAATTCTTTGAGAAAATAAACTCCGAGGTATTCCTGATTGACAGCTCGTGGTAAGTTAACTGAGAGGCAGAGGCATTCTCGGGGAACAATATTATGCGGGCAACAAAGTGATACTTGTGGGCTGGCCAGTTGTTGCATAGAAGCTATATTCCCATTAATTTATCAAATTGAGGTTCCTGAGGTCATTACGGGATGGGTTTTCGGTCGCAAGTACAAATTGAATTTACGGCACCCTAAAGTCTTTCTAAAAAACATTCATTCAAATAATACATGAAACATAATTAGGGAAACAAGATTAATGCTTGACAAGATTGATTATTTTAATAACATAATACAATATCAGATTAACAATTAATATAAGAGAAACTGCACTGTAGTATATCTCTGTGTATACGTAGTTTCATTATAATGACCTAAAGAAGCCCTGTTGGGAGAAAGCTTGTAATAACATTTGTTATTCATTTCATTAGTCACCTCAGGTCAAACCGTACTACCTTAACTGTTTAATTAATATGATAACTATGTTGACGAGAGTGCGAGAATTCCTTCTTAAAAACTAAGAAAGGCTTTCGACTTTCAAGTACGATAGAACGGCTACAATCTTGTGTTGTTTTAGCTTAATAGAGATATTAAAATATCCCCTGCCGCTGGCGTTTATATTTGAGCATATTTTAAATGTTTGCCTCATATTCAATTGATGTGTACCGCCTTCTGGCAAAGCGGCACCCAGTTTAAACTATCAATCACAGCTAGCGAGTAGCGACCCACGGTCGGCGACCTTCAAACAAACAGGTGCAGAGCCAGAAAGAACTGTCACATGCTTTGCTTGGATTGTAGTACCATTTGATTACATAATATATTTTGGCAGACTGGGCGGTCGCTCTGACCATATGCATTGCGCACCAACAATGCCTAAAACATCTATGGGAAGAGCCAATTAGTGCGCTTGAATCATTTATCTTTATTCCTGCCTCTACCGTTATTCTTTACTTTGTATAACACAATTTACAGTGCGGCAAAGTATGGCTGGTTGACAGTTTTAGCACTATACATTAATATAGATAGGGCAACAGACAAACTGTCTATGACACAAACACCAACACATTCCGATAGCCCGCAATTACGGCGTCTCTAAAGAGTCTAAATATAAATTAATAAAATCCTCTATGAAACAATAAAAATACCTACAAAAAATACTGCTGTATTATATATTAGTTACTGCAGTAACATATAACAATTATTGCAGTAACAAATATTTATTACTGCAATAATCAATATTTATTACTGCAGTAATAAATATTTATTACTGCAGTAACAAATATTTGTTACTGTAGTAACAAATATTTATTACTGCAATAATCAATATTAATAAATTAATAAATAATTGAATAAAAATTTATACTGCAGTAATCAATATTAATAAATAATTGAATAAAAATTTCTACTGCAGTAACAAATTATTTGTTACTGCAGAAAAAGACAATTTTTTATTACTGCAGTAAGGTTAATTCTTACTTTCAGTAACAAATATTTATTACTGCAGTATTTTTTGGAGGCATCTATATTGTTTCATAGAGGTTTTTATTACTTATATTTTACCCTATAGTCAAAGTCAATATACCCCATACCATAGCCAGCTTCAGGCAGGACTGTATGAAATGACTGACAGTACTACTTTGAAATCTTTGAGGACACTTTGTCATTTTCTTGGACCACTTTTAGAAATTTGAGACACTTTTAGTTCTTTGAGAAAATCTCAAAGAACAGATGCACTTTGAGACCCCGACTGTATGGTTACGTGAGGGTGTTCTACTCTCCACCCCGAAGCGACAACTCGAGCCGGAGGCCGCTTACCAACCGGCCGCCAAACGGATTGCCTCGGCCGAACCTACGACGGAAGCAGGCGTATTATTCCCACTCGGCTCCGGTAGCCCTGCGAGGGAGTTAATCACCACCTCCGCGTTGAGCGACTTCAGCGATATATGCCAAAGGTTATCACCATATCCTTTCCCGGGTGGTGAAGACTGGTCTTCGGAGATTCCGAGTACCAGCAACCAACGGCCCCGCTCAGCGATACTGGTTGAAAAGGGTCCCAGCGCTGCGCCGACTCCCGACGATCTCCTCGGAATCCCTCGGTCGAAAACACCGGCACCTCTTCGCCGACCAGCGGTGGCTACTACACCCTCCGTTCCTCAGGATCCTATGCGACTAACCCATTGGTACGCCGAGCAAACCGAATGGATCCACCGCCAGAAACGGTCGTCCGAGTTGAGACCGACGGGACACAAAGAAGGTTATCGGAGCGAAGAACTACTACGCCAAAGTCCAGCCTTCCGCGGGCTACCGACCACCGCGAATATTCAGAAGAGCGACCGACGACTCGAGTATTACGTCAGCGTCCCGATTCCGATATTCCCCGGTCGAGAGATGCAGTTGGAGGTGTGTGGTAACTGCGGTTCGGAGCAGTGCCCACGCGGTAGAAGGAATCGGGTTACCGATTCATGCCTCCAGCTCCTCGGGATACTTTATTGCCCATACTGCGCGACATCGGGCCATGACGTTACCGTCTGTCCGATCCTATATAACCTCTGCACTACGTGCGGTTTCCGTGGACATTCCGCTAGCCCCCGCTGCTATATCAAATGTCCTACCAAAGACGTTACCGCTATGGGAAATATGGTCATGTTTGAAACATACGCAAACAGCCACATAAGGACCAAAACGCGGAGAAACGCTGGGAATATCGCGCAGGAGATGGCGTGCGGGTATTTTTCCTTCCCGGAGCGCCTACATATGACGGCAAAGCTACCTTTCCACTACGTGGATCTGCTGCTGAGCGCCGGATTATTCGGCCCATTCGAAGTCCTTAGACGCTTATACTCGTATAAAGAGGAGTTCGGTGACGGAGAATGGTTCCTAGAGGCACGCAAATCTGAGTTGGAAAGACGAACCGACATGATCCCTATGCCATCGAAAGGAAGAGCCGCCAGGAAACAAGCCGAAGCGTTGCTCACGATGGATGTTGACGCTCCCCTACCAGCTCTAGCGATCGACGAGAGTCGACGGGCGAAGAGGAGAAAGGCGTATCAGAGAAAGAAATAGTGGACCGGGATATTCCAGGAACATTTATTGAACATTTATTTTTATACATATATATATATATATGAACTCTAGGCCAAATTAATCAAGACTATGCAATATTAAATTTGGGTTTATTATATTGGGAATGACCTACGCAAACTCAATCTACCGATAGACCTCACGAAGGTCATTGGGGGGGACTGTTCGCGGTATTTCAACTTTTCATAACGCGAGTTGAATATTTTTTGTATTTATTTAAAATGATTATTCCGAGATCACTACTGGGTGCGGGACCATGGGTTTTGGGCACATTCTATGGACTGGGGGCGATTTATGGGCAAATATTGGGGCGACTTACAGGGTACGGGAATAATTTCATATTTATAAGGGCCAGGGGTGGGAGGCAAAGTTAAGCAGTATTCAGGTTAGCCTGAGTACTATTAGGCCCTGGCCAACTTCCTGCTGCCTGTAGAGGTGGGTTTGGTATCGCGCCAGGCCTAAAGGACAAGGACTGCCCTTAGCAGTCCCTGGCCAACAGCAGTTATTACGAGCCTGAAAAGGACATCGGAACGCCAGCTGCTTGTGTCAGGGATTTGCGACGGGAAACGACACGACAGACCCCGTAGCCAAGCCGTACTGGTTCTCGATGATCGTTCCCTTCGGGGTTCGTGAGGGGTGGGACGGACACGCGAAAGGGTCTACCGACTAACAGAGGAAGGGTTTGACGAGGACTGCCCTTAGCGGTCTCTGGTCAACAGCAGTTATTACGAGCCTGAAAAGGACATCGGAACGCCGGCTGCTTGTACCAGGGATTTGCGTCGGGAACCGACGACAGACCCCTTAGCCAAGCCGTACTGGTTCTCGATGATCATTCCCTTCGGGGTTCGTGAGGGGTGGGACGGACACGCGACGGGGTCGAAAGACAAAGGACTGGACTCTACCGGCCTACCGACTGTTCGGAGTAGTTTCTCAGCCGCCGAAGCGACTACGAGCCTGAATAAGGACTCGGAAAGCCTAGGAGGTTGGGTCTCTGCGATGAACCGACGGACCCCTAGTCAAGCCGTACTGGTTCTCGATGATCGTTCCCTTCGGGATTCGTGAGGGGTGGGACTGACACGCGAATGGGTCCACTGACACGACAGACTCCTAGCCAAGCCGTACTGGTTCTCGATGACCGATCCCTTCGGGGTTCGAGAGGGGTGGTACGGATACGCAACAGAGTCTACCGACTGGACCGACCCTTAGCCAAGCCGTGCTGGTTCTCGATGATCGATCCCTTTGGGGTTCGGGAGGGGTGGAACGGACACGTGACAGGGTCGACCGACACCGACACTATGGCATCAAGACTAGGACCGAGGGAAAATCTGGGGAACATTAGTTAGGCTAAAATCTGAGCGAACAGTGGGTAATTAAATAATATACTGTAGGGATTTATATTGTCGTGTATAATTATTGTGAATATTTGGTGTATATTGATTTGGGGAAGCCCAATTAATTCTCAATCAGGGTTCAGTGAGATTAACTACATTAAAGAATATATCCAACCAATGCAGCTTTTTCTCAACCGCAATCTTGCATTTAGGAACATTCCTTCTCCACAATCAATATCCGGTGACTGGCCGGGATTCCGTGGTCTGTAAAATTCCGCCTCCAGCATCGGCGTTTTTCCCCCATGGTGTCGGGAATAACGGCAACAGTGGTATCGGACCCTAGGCTAGTAAAGCACCATAGATCTATTATAGGTACTAGGGCTCAAGTTAAGCGAGACCAAGAGATGGCTGCCAAACAACAACAGTACCCGAACCGAGAACTTATTTCGCAACTGCGTAGTAACTCTAGTTCCGACACTGAAGAGTTAACGCCCGAGATTGGAACAAGGATGGAAGAAGCGGTTTATCCAGATCCACTTCTAATTCTTCCTGGGGCCATACTCACTAGAGTACTTATAGCTGTAGAAGAACATCAAGCGGATTGGACGAGAAATAAGAGATCGACCAGGGACAGTTATACAGGATACCCGATGGAAGAACCTAGGTCTATTGTAGAGACTCAATGGAACTTCCCCGGACCCGGACTCCCGTTTAACTTATCGGAAGCTGCCAGGGAAGACTTATACCAAATGGGGGTAGTGAGAGACACTAGAGATCCGCTGTATGGAAGAGGTCAGCAGCAGGATATGTCCAGGGATTCTTCAACTCCTTGGAACGACTAGAAGCATATTTATTTCAACAACCACAAGGACCTCAAGAGCAGGGAGAGCTGCTTTACCAAGTGAGAGAACGTATCTTGAGGATCAGGTTAATCCTTTCAGCCTTTGATGAGGCCTCGAAGAGAAGTCAAGACACGTCGTGGCAAGTGGCTGTAAAGACTTGGTTCCAGCGAGTGAATGTTAAAGTACAGGGAACAACACAAGGAGGGTACAGCTAACTGAACGCATAACCCACGCAGAATCAACCGATGCAACTTTTTCTCATGTGGAAGGCGAGGCGGTATCCGAAAAACCTAAGAAGAAGGATGCTATTGACATCTATCTGTCGGATTATCAATGATTTATAGGTGACAAAGAGCTAAGGAGACGGCTAGCTGGACTTCCCCCCCAATAGTGAAGGAGCCAAATTTATTTTGGACTCTTTATATGCGGAGATATTAGCCGCGGAGCAGGCTAAATTTGATGAAAGCATTCTCATCATAATGGACAAAGAAGAACAAATAAAGAAAAAACAAATAGAAGACCGAAAGGTAGCAACGGCAGCGGCAGCGGCAGCGGCAGCGGCAGAGGCTGAAAGAAAAGAGGCGGATGGGGCGGGAATGGGGAATATTTGATAAATATTTACAACGTTTGTTATAACAAATGTTAAAATAGAGGAAATGCTAACAAATTAAAACCAAAAATCATAAACAAATCTGCTAAACCTTTAGATCCTCTAAAATTCTAGTCGATTGAGATATCGTAGTACTTACCGATACTCTTAAAAGACAAAATTCTGGAATTAAGGATCCTAGTCCCCAGACATGTTCTGGAATAAAATTCTGTCTATTTTAATATCAAATAATAAAATTCACGGGAATAAATTTTGAATTCATATTCTCTCATGAATTTAATAAATTGTCATTTTATACAATTTATAAACATTCCCAAAATTCCATTACTTAATAGATCATGGGAGCGGAGATTCACCCTATTAAGTATATCAGTGTGAGAGAATCTCCAGTGTACAGTCAATAGCTGATAAATTTAATAAAATCATGTATAAGGGGAATAATATTGACAATTAAAGAATCACTATTAAATAGCATCCCAGATCTGTATGCATGAGAAATACCCTAATTCTACCGCTAGATTTGCATAATGTCACCATAGTAACAACCACGCTAGAATTAGAAGTGAGTTAAAAGAACAATAGAAAACTTGTCCCATTGAATAGCATGCGGAACAAATAGTACCTTGCTAGTATTTAGGGATACATAATAATAACGTGGCATTCTGGAAGGCATTTGACTAACGGACAAATGGCCCTAATTTGTACAAATTGTGGCAGGAATATGGAATTTGTGTATTTATAGGTGAATGTTACTACTAAAGTGTGTTTACAGTAGCGAGTCGCAGTTGTGAAAGTTACTCTACATCTGTAGCAAGTACCTCCAGTATATCCAAGCCCTTGGGACGGACAGTGGAGTGACTCGCGCTGGTTATTGTTGTCGTTGTGTAGCTACTACGTTGGCAAGAGGCACAGCGACGACAGTACATCAGCGCTGAGGATCATACCCAGCGGAGTCGGATTGATAAACTGAGAATTGAACATGAAAATTCTATTCGAAACCGACTCGAAAGAAAGAATGTGGAAGAATGTTTTTGAAAGACAAGTAGAGGAAAATTAGCTGGAGAAAAACCATACATTAATGTCGAGGGTCCATAATGTGAATAGTTTTCCCCGGGGCGTGGGTGCTCGCGGGCGGTCTCCTTCGGGAGGCTGTAACTTCCTCATACCTCATCCTCTTCCTGCAATTATTGTGATCAGTGTCACGATAAAAGAGTAAGAATGAGTAATGACGTGAAAGGAAAACATGTCCATTGTGGTATCTTATAGATACTATCCCCATATCCTTCCTCCTTCCTACCACTACTCTCCCTCTACCCATTGCTATAGAGGATACAAGATGTTGATAGAGAAACCTTCTTCCTCCCATCTTCTCTACCCAACACGCTTGGAGCTTTCGGGAGAATATCGACCAATCATTGCTGTATCGTGATATTGATCGCACCTCCTCCTACCAAACCTCCCCATCGTTTACTATTGATCTGGATGCTTATATTGGTATCCATACCTCCTGTCTGTGTACCATCGTGTTGGTATTTATAATATCAACCTCCACCCCTCTTGTCGTTGATTGGATAATCAACTATCAATAATTTCCTCAAGTCCATGGCCATTGATACAAGGACTGAAAGGACACAATAATAGTCTGTGAACAACTGGTACCATTATGTATCATAAATCTGGTTGTTCACATCCCTTAAAGCTTGGGAATAAATTCAGTTTGAGATAGCCATCAAATGTTGAATCCTCTTACTGAGATCGTATTTCTGACTATTTCTGAATATATATGACATAGGCCTTCCCTTGCCCTATATCATCAATGGAAGACACATTAGGTGAATACAATAAATTCATCAGATTCTAATGTTTTAGGCGCTTTCTGACTCCGTTCCGAATCGTTCATAGTCAGTTCAAGGACCGCGCTTTGACCAAGCTCAGCTTAAGAGACTCAGCTGCTGAGAAGTTGGACAGCGCTGGATTTGCCATTTTTAAGGACGTTTGTATACAGAACCTACATTCATCTGTCATACAAAGACCCAGAATTCCCACAGGTTATTCTATTATGGAAGTACAAACAGTGGGTTCACTTGAAGAAACAGCTGCACCTATCTCAGCTATGCAAGTGGAAGAAGAACCAGTTTGCTTGGAGTCCGAGGAGATTCAACCCACAGCGCCCAGGAGTAGCGACAATGATTATGTCCTGGAATGGTATCAAGGTCCACAATGTCTCACAGCATACGATTATCGGCATGCCAATTATGTTTCTAGGAAACGTTGCCGATTATGTGCATCACGAGATCACTTTACCCCGGTGGACTCCAGCGAACCCTGCTCCTACTTTAAAGATCAACCTGCTATGGAGATTTATTATATTTATTGTAGACTCAATAATCTACACATCTTCGCAGTCTGTCCTCAATTTATGACTCAATGTCACCATTGTCAGTTAAAAGGACACGCAAGTTTTGATTGCCCTTTCAACCAAGATCTAGAGAGCATAGACGAAATAGTTGCCCTGCGTTACATCAGAGCTTGGGAAGCTAATGCGGATCTCCATTGTGAATCACGTCACCGATACTATCCCGGACGTGCATATGAAGGAGTCTATGCGTTTCACCCATATCTCTTTGCCTCCGTCGAACAAAAATCCCGCACTCCTAGCTACGAGCTGATGAAGCGTGTTGGCGAGAATATTTCAACTAAATATGTTCGCAAGTATCTTAGGAATATTAATCCTAACAACCTGAATTCCTATAATTTGATTAACTTCATCCGCCAAGATCCAGAATACGGTGACTTGTTCATAAACTCGCATCCTGAGTTACAAGAAGTTCATAGACGACCATATGAATATAAAGCCAGAGAACGCGAATTAGAGAGAACAATAAAACCGAGGAAATTTCTCACTACACACGGTCAACCTACCGCTATCGTGCAAACGACCCATCAAGGACCGGTAAGAGCTGCCGTCCTGAAACGAGCTCTAAAGGTTGTTCGCCCTCGTTCCACCGATATTGATATCGATCAACTGGGTACCTCGACCGGCGGATACACCAACAGTAATCCAAAACCTTCTGATTCAATCATATTGCACCCTTCCCCCAGGAGTTATGGCCCTCCTAGTAAAGTGGCTCGCCCCAAAGAGAAAAAGACTCTTACTAGTCTCAAAAAACTTCGTAAACGCCGTTCACGAAAGAAGGACTGATAGTTTAGAGTATTTTTGTATTTTAGAAACTGGGATTTTTTATATTTTATAGACTTAAATCCCATTTTCTGGGAGCGGTGTAAAAGCTTTTGCGGACATAACAAGTCATTTTTACGCAATGCGCAGAATACTCTAAAATAGCCCTAAAATTGTTCAACTACGCGTCGGAAAGAAATTAGAACCAAGATGACGAAATCTGTCAGTTGATTCTTTGTGTACGTGGAGATTTCTTTGTTCAAGCTTATTCAGCCAATCAGAGCAATCTTCCCAGTTATGCCAGTAGAGACCTACCTGAGGAAACTAGAGCATGCCAAGTAGGGCGGTGCGTTTTTTACTATTTTTCGATTTCATTGTTCTACCGGTGCACAAAAGTTGCCAAATGGTATAAAATTAAGGCAAAAAAATTTCTCTAAATTTCATCGATATCTTGATGGATCCCAAGGGGGTTGAAATTTTAAGCCGTCGCGATGCACCACAATGAAATTTATAACAATATAACACATTGATGAAAGATCAATGACGCAAGAAAGAACTTCCTTCATGCATCAAATGTCATCAAATGGGTCCAAACTTAGTTAGATACCAAAATAATAATTTTTGGATCTAGGGAACTAGTGCCACAGGCACATGGCCAGAATCTACCCTTTGGCACTAGTGACGATTATTCCCAATTTTTGCGATGGCCAACTTTTATTACTCCTACTGCATTAATAGTATGCTCATTAGAACCAGAATGACCGATTTAGTGGGGGTAGACACCTTCAAAACTAACGTAGTGCGAATTGTTATTGAGATATCGCAGAAAATGTTGAGTCCGGCACAAGTCTACTTTACCGCCTTGAAGCGATATGGGCAAATACACTAACAATGATACTTTGAATTATCTTAAGGCATCAAAAATATACACATCACAGCAACAAATTGATTTAATGTATACAGACACCTTCAAAATGAAAGAGTAGTGATTAGTTCACTATAGTTTTTGTACGAAATGTGTCTCAAACGAAATGGGGTCAACTCAATCTTAATAAATATCAAGTATCAATAAATTGGTGGACATAGTCTTGACATTTTGTAAAATAGCTCAAGAACTACTGACTCTACTCTTATTTTGACTCTTACATTGATCATTTTCTGTGATATGTCTATTCTTGATTCTTTAAGATAATTCAAAGTATCATTTTATTATATTTGTCCATATCGCATCAAGGCGGTAATGTAGACTTGTGCCAGACATCACATTTTCAGCGATATCTCAAGAAGTATTCGCTCTATGCTTGTTTTGATGGTGTCTACCCCCACTAAATCGGTCATTGCGGTTCTAATGAGCATAATATTACATCAGTAGGAGAACTAAACGTTGGCCATCGCAAAAATTGAGAATAATCGTCACTTGCGCCAAAGGGTATGTTCTGCCCATGTGCCTGTGGCACTAGTTCCCTTCATCCACAAATCAAAATTTTGGTTTCTAACTAAGTTTGGACCCATTTGATGACATTATATGCATGCAGGAAGTTCTTTCTTGAGTCATTTATCTTTCGTCAATGTGTTATATAGTTATAAATTTCATTATGGTGCATCGCGATGGCTCAAAATTTCAACCCCCTTGGGATCCGTGAAGATATAGACAAAATTTATAGAATTGTTTTTGCCTTAATTTTTTACCATTTGGCAACTTTTTTGCACCGGTAGAACAATGAAATAAAAAAAAGTAAAAAACGCACTGCCCTAATGCGCAGTTATCGTTTTTCTGAGAATTAGATTCCTCTCAGAATTCCGTTTGACTCTTCTGTATATGCGACAGAAGAATCTTAATTGCGACAGGATTCTCTTTGCTGAGTTCATCAATCATGACGGCTTTCTTGTCGGGTAGTTGGGATCTGAACTGTTCAGTTGCTGGAGGACTTCAGCCAGATCAGCCTTACGGTAAGCAGTGAAAGACATTGGACAATAGCAACTAATTTATTAAAAAAAAAAAGAAAGAAATCGCTGGGTCACCAAATGTGAGGTTTACTCACAGGATCAGAAAACAATTACTGTAGTTTACTATAGTTCATATATCACTTAATTCTTCTTCATCGTTATGCATACTGTCCTACTACCTCTAACTGCACAGCTGTGTAACATACAATTATCTCCTACTGCACAGCTGACTAAATAGTTGTATATTATAATTAATCAATATAATTAATCTGATTAAATTACATATTGGTTACTCTAACACTGGCCTTGAAGATGCAGATGATCTAGCAAATGTCATGGGTGATAGGGAGTTGTGGCGGTGCAATTTTGTTGACAAGCCGGCACAGCATTCTTAAAAATGCAGCTGCAATGCAGCATGCCGATCCTAGTAGTAGAGCAGAATATTATAGTCAGTCTGAACTATTCATTACTCGCTGTTCTTACCAATATATATCTAAGAACCAATCACAGCACAGTGTCAGTCAGCTTTCCTGCTGTGTCTATCTGTAAAAGCTTTTGCGGACATAACAAGTCATTTTTACGCAATGCGCAGATGACGAAATCTGTCAGCTGATTCTTTGTGTACGTGGAGATTTCTTTGTTCAAGCTTATTCAGCCAATCAGAGCAATCTTCCCAGTTATGCCAGTAGAGACCTACCTGAGGAAACTAGCACATGCGCAGTTATCGTTTTTCTGAGAATTAGATTGCTCTCAGAATTCTGTACTAAGTACGGTAGTTTCAGACTTTAGCCCAAGAACATCTGATGGCTGGAGTTATAAGGACGTAAATCTATTAACAAATCAAATCACACCCAACTCATATCAAACTGCACATATCTGAGCACCTTATCATACTGAACTTCATGAATACATACTGACTGTTCACCTCACTGTTTTAATGCTGTTTTATATTGTGTTAATTGTTGTTTATATTAATGGATGTTATATTTGGAGAATACCGATAAATAATCGTAAACCCCCTCATTCTTCTTGATTACTGAGGTAAGCGGAGAAAGAGTATGAAGCGCCGTTTACGCCAAAACTTTCTGAATAAATATTATACTCAAGATGTGTCAATAAAAAATATTATACTTAAGATGTATCTAAATTCTCGGCCGAAATTCTCGGCCGAGAAAGTATTAAAATATGAAATGGCGGGAAATTTAAAATGGCATTGTATTTGCAAAAATTACAGTATTTACAGCAGTACAGTACATAAGCCTGCATCCTATTGCTACCGTTTCACTGCACTATCCTACACGTGTGCAGCTATGCCTATGGCTGTATGGCTGATGCCAATGTAGAACTGGTTGGAGGTATCAGCGGTGGGAGCTGGGAGGCCTCGTTACGAAATTACGGAGAGGCAGTTGCACTATTTACAGAATATTGGATTCTCTCGAAGAGATACGGCACGCATTTTGGATGTTAGCGAACGAACTATTTCAAGGCGTTGTAAACAATATGGACTGAATAATAATAAATACTCTGATATAGATAATGTCAACCTTGATAAAGCTATACGACATATATTGAGCAATATTTCCCGCTGTTACAACTTTTAAGATTATAAATACTCGGCCGAGAAAAACTCGGCCGAGAATCTCGGCCGAGATCTCGGCCGAGAAAAACTCGGCAGAGAAATCTCGGCCGAGATCTCGGCCGAGATCTCGGCCGAGAAAAACTCGGCACAGAAATCTCGGCCGAGATCTCGGCCGAGAATTTAGATACATCTTAAGTATAATATTTTTTATTGACACATCTTGAGTATAATATTTATTCAGATAGTTTTGGCGTAAACGGCGCTTCATAAAAGAGTTAACCGGTAGCAACTGTGACTCAAAATATAGTGGTTTTTGTGTGAATTAAATGCTATTTCATAATCCCTATGTGTGTCAGTTGCAATCCTCCTTATATATGATCAAAATCAGTGACGGTTGGCAAATTAGTGTGAATTAGTGTAAGTTAGTGTGAAGTAGTGTGAAGTCGTGTGAAGGTTAATAAAGCATCTCCTAAAGAATGCGCTATATTTACGAAACTCTGTGGCCATCTAGTTGTGATTAGTATAAGTCATAACTCTGTTTTTATACTTAAAGCGCCACGTCCTAAAGGAACTGTTAATATTTCCCCGACTGTTGACGTCACGGCTGACGTCACCACGGTGCAACATAACTGATAGGCTGCTACATCGCAACGTGAACGATCTATCGCCGGATTTTCGAGCGGATTCCCCTACATGGCGCCATCCCAGCGCTGCTGCAAGTGTCGCAGCGGCTCTTGCCGAGGGTGCAAGTGTGCTTGTGCGGGAGTTCCCTGTTCCTCCTGCAAACCTCTGGAGCAGAACTCGTGCGCGAACGGGCCGAGCTCACCCGATCCAGATAGTCTCGCGATGCCCCCGAGGTACAGCGGTTCCGCGGGCCACGGGGTTCTCGACTATCTGGTATCCAACTCGCCCAGATGGAAACCGCGTCAAGCCACAGCGGACCTTGCGCATAACGGCTATGTAACCCCGGAAGTTATAAACTCAACCCTGGAGGAGCTCGACGACCTGATGGACCAGACTCTAACCCCAGGAGAATTCGATCCGGACTGCACGTTAATCCCGCAAATTGGTGCTGTATCCCCGGCCCCCTCATCGGGTCCCCCAGTTCCAGGTGTCGGTTATCCCGTCCCTACCAGTCCGGGTGTCGGTCACTCTGCCCCTACAAGTCCGGGTGTCGGTCATTCTGCCCCTACCAGTCCGGGTGTCGGTCATTCTGCCCCTACCAGTCCGGGTGTCGCTCATTCTGCCCTTACCAGTCCGGGTGTCGGTCATTCTGCCCCTACCAGTCCGGGTGTCGGTCATTCTGCCCCTACCAGTCCGGGTGTCGGTTATTCCGCCCCTACCAGTCCGGGTGTCGGTCATTCTGCCCCTACCAGTCCGGGTGTCGGTCATTCTGCCCCTACCAGTCCGGGTGTCGGTCATTCTACCCCTACCAGTCCGGGTGTCGGTCATTCTGCCCCTACCAGTCCGGGTGTCGCTCATTCTGCCCCTACCAGTCCGGGTGTCGGTCATTCTGCCCCTACCAGTCTGGGTGTCGGTCATTCTGCCCCTACCAGTCCGGGTGTCGGTTATTCCGCCCCTACCAGTCCGGGTGTCGGTCATTCTGCCCCTACCAGTCCGGGCGCCGCTCATTCTGCCCCTACCAGTCCGGGTGTCGGTCATTCTACCCCTACCAGTTCGGGTGTCGGTCATTCTGCCCCTACCAGTCCAGGTGTCGGTCATTCTGCCCCTACCAGTCCGGGTGTCGCTCATTCTGCCCCTACCAGTCCGGGTGTCGGTCATTCTGCCCCTACCAGTCCGGGTGTCGGTCATTCTGCCCCTACCAGCGCGGGTGTCGGTTATTCCGCCCCTACCAGTCCGGGTGTCGGTCATTCTACCCCTACCAGTCCGGGTATCGGTCATTCTGCCCCTACCAGTCCGGGTGTCGGTTATTCCGCCCCTACCAGTCCGGGTGTCGGTTATCCCGTCCCTACCAGTCCGGGTGTCGGTCATTCTGCCCCTACCAGTCCGGGTGTCGCTCATTCTGCCCTTACCAGTCCGGGCGTCCGTCATTCTGCCCCTACCAGTCCGGGTGTCGGTTATTCCGTCCCAACCAGTCCAGGTGTCGGTCAGTCGGTCCCTATCAGTCCGGATGCTGGTCATTCTGCCCCTACCAGTCCGGGTGTCGGTTATTCCGTCCCAACCAGTCCAGGTGTCGGTCAGTCGGTCCCTATCAGTCAGGTTGTTGGTCTTTCTGCCCCTACCAGTCCGGGTGTCGGTTATTCCGTCCCAACCAGTCCAGGTGTTGGTCAGTTGGTCCCTATCAGTCCGGATGTCGGTCATTCTGCCCCTACCAGTCCGGGTGTCGGTCATTCTGCCCCTACCAGTCCGGGTGTCGCTCATTCTGCCCCTACCAGTCCGGGTGTCGGTCATTCTGCCCCTACCAGTCCGGGTGTCGGTCATTCTGCCCCTACCAGTCCGGGTGTCGGTTATTCCGCCCCTACCAGTCCGGATGTCGGTCATTCTGCCCCTACCAGTCCGGGTATCGGTTATTCTGCCCCTACCTGTCCGGGTGTCGGTTATTCCGTCCCAACCAGTCCAGGTGTCGGTCAGTCGGTCCCTATCAGTCAGGTTGTTTGTCTTTCTGCCCCTACCAGTCCGGGTGTCGGTTATTCAGCCCCAACCAGTCCAGGTGTTGGTCAGTCGGTCCCTATCAGTCCGGGTGTCGTTCATTCGGCCCCTACCAGTCCGGGTGTCGCTCATTCTGCCCCTACCAGTCCGGGTGTCGGTCATTCTACCCCTACCAGTCCGGTTGTCGGTCATTCTGCCCCTACCAGTCCGGGTGTCGGTTATTCCGCCCCAACCAGTCCAGGTGCCGGTCAGTCGGTCCCTATCAGTCCGGGTGTCGGTCATTCTGCCCCTACCAGTCCGGGTGTCGGTTATTCCATCCCAACCAGTCCAGGTGTCTGTCAGTCGGTCCCTATCAGTCAGGTTGTTGGTCTTTCTGCCCCTACCAGTCCGGGTGTTGGTTATTCCGTCCCAACCAGTCCGGGTACCAGTCAGTATGTCGGTCAGTCTGACCCTACCAGTCCGGGTGTTGGTTATTCCGCCCCTACCAGTCCAGGTGTCGGTCAGTCGGTCCCTATCAGTCCGGTTGTTGGTCTTTCTGCCCCTACCAGTCCGGGTGTCGGTCATTCCGTCCCTACCAGTCTGGGTGTCGGTTATGCCGTCCCTAGCAGTCCAGGTCTCGCTCAGTCGGTCCCAGTCGTCCCTATCAGTCCGGTTGTCGGTCTTTCTGCCCCTACCAGTCCGGGTGTCGGTTATTCCGTCCGAACCAGCCCAGGTGTTGGTCACTCCGTCCCTACCAGTCCGGGTGTCAGTCAGTATGTCGGTCATTCCGTCCCTACCAGTCCAGGTGTCGGTCTTTCCGTCCCTTTCAGACCAGGTGTCGGTCATTCCGCCCCAACCAGTCCAGGTGTCGGTCAGTCAGCCCCTCACAGTCTGGGTGTTGGTCACTCCCTCCCTACCAGTGCGGGTGTCAGTCATTCCGCCTCTACCAGCCTGGGTGTCGATCATCCCATACCTAACCCTCTGGGTGTCGGTTGTTCCGCCCCTTCTAGTCTGGACATCGGTTTGTCAGCTCCCACCAATATTGGTGTCGGTCCAACGGTACGCACCAGCGCCCTCAGTACCCATTGTCCATCGTGCGTGCGGTTAGTGGCCATCAAAGCAAATGGTACTCTACGCATTCACGGACCAGTCTCCCAACATTGCCCAGGGTCAGATCACCCTCCAGGAATGACAACTGGTCCCCCAACCCATTTGGGAAGCCAATCATCTGGTGAGACAGTGGAGCCATCAGACAGGGATATTCTTAATCAGTTACAGGGATGGCGATGTCGCCAGTTGAGACATGTCCCTAAGGCATCGAGGACCAGCTTAGCGGACCTATTGGGTGAAATCTTAACTACGGTAGCGGAAGACCCATTGAACATACAGGCTTGGGTCCGGTTACTCATGGTTGGCCACTGCTGTATCCCGACCCCTAGACGAGGTGGAAGGAAGCACCATCGATCCCTTGCCACTCATGTCAACCAGAAGATTGCGGACTTCCGAGCTATGACTCAAGGGGGCATGGGTCTCCCTCCACCACGGTCTGTTCCCCCTAGATCAGGTTCACAAAAGATCCAAAGGGACTCCATTCGCCTAGCCACAGCGGTTGCCGAGAAGATAGAGGATGGGGACATTAAGGGAGCCATCAGGTTGGCATCCTCAAGAGATACTATCGCCCCAGATACACCAGAGACACGTTTAGGTCTACAGGAGAAACACCCACCCCGACCCCTTGATAGGAGAGAACCACCCCCACCAGTTACTCAATCAGTTCGGCAGTTAATCGCTTCATTCCCCAGTGGAAGTGCAGGTGGGCCAGATGGGCTGCGTCCCCAGATTCTGAAGGATTTAGTTTCCCCTACCAATGGTGAAGCAGGTGAGCGCCTACTCACATCCCTTGCATGTTTTGTTGACAGCACTGTTGCAGGCGAGATACCAGTTCCTGTCCGCCCACTTTTCTTTGGGGCTAATCTTTTTGCCTTCACAAAGAGAGGTGGTTGTATCCGCCCTATTGCTGTTGGGGTCACCTTACGACGGCTATGTGGAAAGTTCGTCGGTTACATAGTGACGGACCAACGGACCCAGTCATATGGGGCAGTGCAACTAGGAATTGGTTGCAAGCTAGGCGCTGAGGCGGCAGTCCATGCTACAAGGGCACTTGTGTGTGGTGGGAACCATCCGGGGATGGTGTTGCTTAAAGTTGATTTCAGCAACGCGTTTAATTCCATTAGACGAGACACCATGCTGGAGAGTATACATTCCCAGTATCCCTCCATCTATAACTACACCCTCGCGGCGTATGGAACGGCAACCTTCCTTCTCCATGGTAATGACACCATCCTCTCCGACGAGGGAATACAACAGGGGGATACTGATGGACCTCGCCTCATCGGGGATACTGCGAATCCAATCATCCAGGGGCTAGAATCTCGCTTCAATGTCTGGTACCTGGATGATGGGAACATTGCTGATGACTATCGCACTGTCCTACAGGACCTGGAGAAGGTTATTAACGAAGGGAAGGGATATGGGCTATCTATCAACCCAAAGAAGAGTGAGGTGTTCTTCCTGGGTACTGAGTCAGAGGAGTCCCAGGCCCAAATACGATCAGCATTTGATGCCATTGGCCCGGGTATCCAGTACCCTCAACTGGACCAGTTAACAATGCTAGGGTCTCCGATTGGTGAAACTGCCATCACCTCCTGTCTGACAAGAAAGGTGGGGGACCTCTCCACGCTGGTCAGCCGTCTTCCACTGCTGGAGGCCCACCACGGTTTCTTCCTCCTGAGGAACTCGTTCACCATGCCACGGCTTACGTACTTCCTCAGGACGGCTCCCTGCTTCCAGTTCCCAGCACTTCTCAGGGACTACGACCGAATCCTCCGAAGTGCCCTCCAAGAGGTCGCCAATACCGACATTGGCGATCAAGCCTGGGCCCAGGCCTGCCTCCCAGCACGATTGGGTGGACTAGGATTGAGCTCGGCGGTGCAGCTCGCACCCTCTGCCTTTTTGGCTTCAGCGGCTGCCTGTATCGAGCTCTCCAACCGTCTACACCAGTCCGAGGGGTCTCCTGGACCATACATGGAGTCGGCCCATGCTATCCGAAGTGTATCCCTACCACAAGATTCAGCACCTCCTCCCGCTGTATCGAGTCAGAGAGCCTGGATGCTCCCAGTTCACGAGGAGAATCTCGCCACCCTACGCCTCGTGGCTACACCCCTTGATCTCGCCCGTTTGAACTCCCTCGCTGACCCTACTGCGGGCTGCTGGATCGATGCACTTCCTAGCGCCTCATTAGGACTGAAGCTTTCAAATTCGCAGTTTCGAATCGCCATTGCCACTCACCTTGGATGTAAAGTAGTGGAACCCCACACATGCGATCAATGTGGAACTCCAGTGGCTGCGAATGGCCTCCACGGCCTTTCCTGTCGGAGGAGCGCTGGCCGTCATGCCCGCCATGCGATGTTGAATGACATTGTGAGGCGGGCGCTGGTCAGCTGTGGGGTCCCTTCCATCCTGGAGCCCCCAGGCCTCTGCAGGAATGATGGGAAGAGGGTAGATGGAGTCACCCTGGTTCCATGGTCCCAGGGCCGAACCCTCACCTGGGATGCCACAGTGGTCGATCCACTGGCACCAAGCCATGTGCACCAGATGCTAATTTCCGGAGGGCGCACCGTGGAGGGAGCAGAACGTGGCAAAAATGCCACCTACAACGAGGTGATGGAGCGAGGCCACATCTTCCATCCCGTGGCCTTTGAAACCTTGGGTCGCCCCGGCCCGGAGACCTCCAACTTCCTCCATGAAATTGGTTCCCGTCTGCAGATAGTTACCCACGAACCCCGCTCTCACCGGTTCCTTCTTCAACGAATCGGTATAGCCATTCTCGTGGGTAATGCCGCTTCCATCCTAACGACAGCGGGACCTTCTCCAGGCGGCCTCTTTGAGCACCCAGACCCACATCGTTAGTTAGATGTGGAAAGGGGCGAAACCAATCGAAATCAACGAAATGGTAACCAATGGAGGAACCAATGGGACAACTGTAACACTACAAATAATTTACAGATACAGATACAGATACAGATACAGTAATTTATGTAATAGACTCAGACCCAGAACATGCAGCAAAATTGTTGGAGTCCCGTGTTATTCAGATTCAAAAAATATTTAATGATGCACAATTAAAACTGAATCCAGATAAAACTGAATTTCTCCTATTGTCACCTAAACAAATTGGCCCCCAACTTAGGGATGAAATCTCCACAATAAAACTAAATGTTGGTGGCAGTGAATCTATACCTCAGTCAAAATCAGTAAAATATCTTGGAGTAATCATTGACAGTGAACTAAATTGGGACGATTATATTAAAAAAATAATTCAGAAAATGACACTTAGTATTTCTTGTTTACGTTCTATAAAAGGCCAATTACCAAATAAAACGAAATTGCAATTATACAAAACACTTACGATGCCATATCACAACTATTGCTGTCAGCTACTTGTGTCACTGCACGACAAATATGGATCCAAGGAGTTGTTGTACAAAATTGAGAAAGTGCAAAATTATGCATTGCGCACTATTTTTGGTAAGAAAATCAGAGATAACAGCGGCACGGAGTTAAGACAAAAAGGAGAAATTCCGTTACTATCAGCAGTCAGGGAGTATTTCACCCTTGTTTATTTTTATAAGTATATACACGGATTGACTGAGGCATTTAAAATTCTAAATCTGCCATTTCTTCCAAGACAAAATGTGAAAATGAACACCAGGACGGGTAATATCATTATTCCAAAAACAAATAACAGGTTTGGCCACGATAGCGTAATAGTGAAATCAATAAAATTATGGAATACCTTAGACATAGAAGTTGTAAAATTATCAAATCTTTTAACTTTTAAGCGGAAACTAAAAAATATATTCTTAAATAAATACAGCCGAGAGGCAGTAACTTAGCTATAGGATTTTGATTGCCCACCAGATGAGGGGGGGGGGGGGGTGGTGGTGTAGCGGGAGCTGCATCACTTGGGGGGGGGGGGGGGGGGGTCTAACTGTGCTTCTAATACATTAGATATTACTAATTCATTTATGTGTATGTATTGTAGTTTAGTATACATAGGTACTTACTGTACGTACATACATTACATACATAGGTATAACCTAGTTGTACCTGCACACCACCGACGCTTGTTGACTTAATTATCAGTTTATGTGCATTCATTTACTGCCTGGTGCAATTTTAATATTTCATCAGTTTTAGTCAATAAAAGATCAAATTACTAACAGTGGTCAACCAAATCTCGATGCTAACAACAAACTCGGGGAGACCCCACAGAGCGCTGAAGATACCGCGTAGCCGTAGAGACTGATACCCTGTGCTACATTAATATCACTTTATATACTCTATATATATTTTGGAGTTCGTGTATTCATTGCATATCGTATTGATTATAATTTAATTAAAGAATTTATTTAGTAATTTTAAGAAAAAGAAAAAAAAAAAAAAATTAAGCAATTGGTTTCCCCGAAAGTAAATATAGTTGTCAGAGATTATATAGTAGCAATCAATCGAATAATACAAAGTAGTCTACACCGCAATACTTCCTCTGGAACCCGAATCCAGTCTCCCACACCGTGGGTCATACGCCGCGCACGGACTGGCTTTGGCAGATGTAAATTCAGTACACTAGGTAATTGGTAAGGGCAAAGTCGATTCATAATCAAAAGGACAATTAAAATTGGCAGGTTGAACTGCAAAAGGTCTGAAAGCGCGAACACTATCTATCATGGTTACTGGCTCATTACTTCTAATCAGTGCTAACCCAGCCTGCCTACAGCAGGCTACCTATAGAGAGGGTTAGGAGTCTTGTCAGGCTGTCTTGGTAGTTGCTATGGTTACACCAACCTCTGTATTCTGTTCCTTATAGTAAACCTTAGCCTTACCAGGTAAAGAGCTTTACTTATACCAAAGACACATTATGTCCAGACTTTAACCTAAGATCTGTTACAGTGGATTCGCTTATATAGTTCTTATGATTGTTATCAAGGCCTCGGGGTACCTGTCACATTAATAGGAACACTCACGCAAGTCGTTTAAATATACAGTATGTATTATTTAATACGTATATCTGGTCAGTATGTGCAATTAATTACTTGAATGTGTGTGCCTCGGCACTAGAAACTGCTTCAAAGGGAAGGGGTAGAGTATACGTGTAAACTGTTCCGTTAAGTTGTGTTGTCTGCGAACAAGCGCACGTGTGACTTATTTATATTATTATTTATATTTACGCTGTGTCGAACCTAATGCAGGGTAAGTGCATAGTTTACTCGTACTGAACACATCATTATTAACTTTAAAGTAAACACTAGAGTCTTACACCCCTTAAACTACAAAAAAAATATAGAATCAGGACATTAAGCCCAAAATACTTCTCAGCCCCTAGGGCCTTCAAAGGACACAAACAAAACAAACAACAAACACAAACAAAATATATAATAACATGCTCCACATACAGGTATGTATCGTAAACCTAACCCTAAAACCTAACCGCCATACACTAAATGATACTACTACTACTAGGTCGAGCGAACTCGGACAGTGGAAATGAGATCCTTCCAGGCTTCCCGATTCTCCATAGTTGTCGCAATTTCGTTTCTCCCAAGTTCAGTATCCCTTTCAAGTTGATCTATATATGTTATGGCAGGTCGTCCACGACTACGCTTTCCATGAGTTGGTTGCCAGAGAAGTAGATCTGGTATGACCTCGTCTTTACTTCGCCAGCAGTGCCCACTGAATCTTAATCTGCGTTCACGGAGGGTGGTTGATACAGGTGGTATTGTACCATAAAGCTCGGCGTTTGTCATGTGTTGTCTCCAGCTAATGTTTAGGGCTGCCCTTAGTAGTCTTGTGTAGCAACCATCAATTCGTTGTTCAAGTGATTTAGTCAGTGTCCAGGTCTCACCCCCGTATAAAAATACACTTTCCACTGTGGCTCGAAAGAACTTGGTCTTCAGGTGCCTGGAGAGATCTGATTTCCAGATGGTATCCATTTTTGATAGAGCTACCCAAGCCTTTGCTTTCCTAACTTCTATGTCCTTTTGGCTACTCTCTATCCATGATCCAAGGTACTGGAAGTCATCGACCTTCCTTAGTTGATTATTATCAATGGTTGTCAAGTTTCCATCAACATTAAAGGTCATGAATTCGGTCTTGGTAGCATTTATATGCAATCCAACCTCCTTAGCAGCCCTCTCCACTTTATTTAGTAGAAGCTGTGCATCTGCTAGCGTATTAGAGAGCAGGGCGATGTCATCCGCAAAGTCGGTGTCTGTGACTGTAGTTGCCGGATATCTACTACTTCTGCGTTCTTGAAGTGTGAATCCCAGATCTTCACCCTTTGTGGCCGTCCTCATTGCGTAATCCAGCACAATTACAAATAGTAATGGTGCTAATGTGTCACCTTGCAGTACGCCAGCCAGGATTGAGAAAAACTCAGTTTCACCATCTGGTGAGAGTACCTGCGCTTCTGTGTCACAATATAACAATCCAATGCCAGCAACAATTACTTCTGGTATTCCATAAGCTCTTAGGATTTCAAGCATTTTACCTCTATGGATGGAGTCGAATGCCTTCTTGAAGTCCACAAAAGTCATGACTGCGGGGAGATTCTTTGACTTAATTCCTTCAATCAGTCTCCGTAGTGCAAGTATCTGAGCTATTGTTGATCTACTTGGTCGAAATCCATTTTGGCTCTTACGCAGTAGTTTCTCTATGTGAGGCCTAATCCTATATAGAATCATTTTATTGTATATTTTGGCAGCTACCACAAGCAGACAGATCCCACGATAGTTTGTTGGTATGCCGAGGTCTCCTTTCTTGGGGAGAGGCTTTAGTTGACCTTTAGTCCAAATTGGTGGTGGCTTTTCCCCTTTTAACATCCGGTTGCAAACATTCAATAATGGTCTATTTAGCACTCCTGTTTTCCATACCTCCGCTGGTATTTCATCTAATCCACTCGCTTTATTATTGGACATGCTTTTAATGCTTCTTTGGAGTTCGGCAGGTGTGAAGTCCCCTGTTTCTATAGGTAGTGTCTTGTCATATATTTTCCTTGTAGGGCTGACCTCGATGTTTGGTGGCTGCCCAAGCAAGTTGCTGAAGTGATTTTTCCTTTTTTTTTCCCACTAAATGATACCGGTAAAAAACTGCACAAAAACTAAGCCTATATTCTATAAGAAAATATATGACATTTTTGTCGCTGTGAAAGAGGTAGGACTAGGACAAAAATAATTAATTTGTGAAAAATATGGTTGCGTTTCGGTGTCTTGGACCAGTACGCGGTAATCCTCGACGCCTCATCAGCTGGACAGGGAATTAGCCAAGCCTAACTATATTGCACCAATGACCTAAATTAATCGCACCATCAACTCAGTTACCATTTCGCCCATACAGACTTCAGACCTCAGAACATTGGAACCCCCCATATAGACCTTCGATAAGTAAACATGTTACCAATGGAAAAAATGGTAGATTGCTAGATCAAACACACAGTACAAAAATTATAAGATTTGACAGGGGCTTTAGGGGCTGAGAAGTATTTTGGGCTTAATGTCCTGATTCTATATTTTTTTGTAGTTTAAGGGGTGTAAGACTCTAGTGTTTACTTTAAAGTTAATATATACATAACAACCCCCTGTTAGTCAGTATGTCGGTACATTCAATTATCACATATGAACACATCATGATATGTAATGGATTATAGTTACAAGTTGGGGAATAATATTGCATTATTGCGGACACATGCACTCGCACTAAATGAACCGAATCTACTACGGACAATTTACAGATAGTACTCACCGGATGGAAAGGAAAGTGGTGTTGTCCTGGTTCTTGTATATTCATTAACAAGTGGTGCAATAATAGTAACTATAATATGATTGAATATTAACGATAAATCACAATATGAACAGCAAGGTAAATCTCATAGGTTCGCAATAACTATACGAAGCACTGTAACCTGAGATGTTAATGAGGTTAGGCCTAAAGGTAGCAGAAGGAACATCGGCTATTATAAGCACTATAAAAATAGAAACTTTACAGAAATTTTTATAATCATAGACCGGTATTTGTTAAATGTAATATAGATAGTTTAGATAACGGTGGTGATACGGATCTGGCTTCACAAAATTTT
>JAUCBJ010003318.1:0-13891 GCA_032718475.1 Nemertoderma westbladi
TAGACGAGCCACCAATGTTCAGAAATTTGAATTCGTCAATGTTTTAAGATCTAATGTAGATGGTATCGCTGGTATAAATTGTGCAATGATTTGTTTTGTGTCGATGTCTCTCATGTGAGTAATATCGAATCGTTTGCGTATAATCTGACAGAGGCGTTGAATGACGCATCGCAGTGTCTCCCTCGTCCCTCCCCTCCCAATACTGTAGTAGGACAGGTACGCCGGTAATGCCTGGCTGGAATGAGCATGTCCGCCCTTATAAGGAGGAATGTTTATTTTGGCATAGCGTCTTGATCTCGGTCGGGAGGCCTAATGAGTCACAGAGCAATTTATTTCATTTAAGAAGAGTATCAAGAGCGCAATACAAATACGCAGTGTGGCGTTTGAAACGCAATGTAGATTCCATTCGTAGAGATAAATTCATGCAAGCCTGTCTAGAAAGTGGTTCCAATATTTTTGCTGAAATTAAGAGGCATAGGGGGGACCTATCCAATCTTAGTATATCCGTGGATGGGGTCAATGACCCCGATGGGATTTTGGATAAATTTGCCTCCATTTTATGCCCAGCTTTACAATCAGAATTATAATGATGACATGTCTCATTTAGAATATCTTATTAAAGATGGTATAGATAACTTAAATCATGAGGATATGGAATGGATAACCCCCCAGTTAGTTTCTGCCGCAATAAATAAACTCCAGTCTGGTAAGTCCGATGTTGCGGGTGATTTTAATTCGGATTGTTTCTTGAATACATCTGAGGTTTTATCGCATCCACTAGCGCAGTTGTTTATGTTTATGTTTATGGTGGTATAGTCAGGGAAGAGCATACGCATGTGGCTAAGTTGGTGGCAGCCTCCTCCTCCATGGTAGCGAAAGCTAAAAAGGAGGAGGTGTACGACCAGTTAGATACACAACAGTACAGGTTATGCCTACTGAATACAGAGAAAGGTGCGTCTGCCTGGCTAAACTGATCGCTACATGACACTCACCTTTCCAAGGAAGAGTTCCGAGTTTGTCTCCATTATTGGTGGTTGCCAAAGAATCTCCCCTCTCGTTGTGTCTGTGGGTCACGATTTTCTACAAACCACATTCTGTCGTGTCCCACTGGGGGGTTCCCCTCCATCAGACACAACGAGATACACGATTTTTTCGCCGATACCCTGACCGAGGTGGCGCACAACGTGGCTGTCGAGCCAATGCTCCAGCCACTTACGATAGAGACATTCTCCCTCCTCTCCACCTCGACAGACCAGCAGGCGAGACTGGATGTGTCAGTAAGCGGATTCTGGGGCAACCGCTTCCAGAAGATGTTTATTGATGTGTCGGTTTTCAACCCGCTGGCGGCAACCAATGCGGCAATGTCGCTGGACACCACCCATCTCCACCACGAAGCGTGGAAGATCCGGAACACGCCACTTTCACTCCTCTCATCTTCTCGACTTTCGAAGGAACGGCGTCGCTGTGTCACCAGTTCATCAAGCGCCTTGCGTTAAAACTGGCAGAGAAGCGGCAGATCCCATACCCGGAGTGCATCTTGTGGGTGCGGCGACGAATTAGCTTCGCTCTCCTCAGGTCATCCTTAATGTGTCTGCGGGGGTTCCGGTCAGAGCCAAGAGACCGGTACGGGCAGCAGATGTCGCTGACACATCCATCGTGTTAGCGAACGCCGACTCAGAGCCAGGCGCAGGCATGTTTAGATAGGTTACAGGCTGTTTGGTGGTGGTGCAGTTTAACTGTTTGTTGTTGTTTAAGTTGTTTCCCGCGTTTCTGTAATTACTGTTTTTAATTGTTTGTTATAGTGCCTATAATTGTGCTTGTATTTCTGAAGGTTTTTTATTATTTTGTGAATAAATGAGGCTTGTAAAGTAAAAAAAAAAAAAAAAAAAAAAACTCTGTGGGATCTTTGGTCAGATGATGTTGGACGTTTAATGACATCATGGCAAATTAATGTACGTTTGGTGTGGGGATTACCGGTAAATACCCATCGTTACATAGTTGAGGGTATTGTGCCTTTTGTACATCCATACAGTATGTTATGTAGTAGATTCGTAACGTTTGCCCAGTCTCTATTATCTAGTAATAAAACGTCCTTATATTTTTTAGTTTCACTAAGTTTGTTTGATTGTCGTACAGTTTCTGGTGCTAATTTGCGGCATATTTGTAGTAAATGTAACGTAGATTTCAGTTCCGTGTCTAAACATGTTTGTAATTCAGTTACTTGGTACCCTGACAATCGTTCCAATTCAATAATTCCGCTTTGTAAAGAAATTGTAGATTATAATTTAGGTCTTTTAGAAATTCCCGGTTTCAGTTTGGAGTAAATTAATGCTATTTTATTAAATATATGTGCTAATTAATCACTTGTCGATGTCTCATTTACTCTTGTATTGCTATTCTATGTATTGCTTTTTATTGTTATTTGTGCTATTTTACGTAGGGCCTAACTCTGTACTTATATACTTTTTTGTATAATGTACGATATGAATTGAATTAAATTAAATACCGGTGCCGGTAGTTACCAATGGGAGTTCAGCACTACCACAACTGCTGCTAGGAAACGTATAAACAAGGTTCACGGTGGTATACAATATGAGTTATGATTTCCATATGCAGTTAGCGTGTGCAGCAAAATATTGTTACAACATTAAAAGCAAAAATATTAAGCGCGTTTCATATAATTTCAACAATTAAGATTTCTTATTTGTTTGCTCAATAATATTCGCAAACGTTTGTTTGTTAAGGACATTAATTATCAGGATATTTACGGCGATGTATGTCCAGATGTCACCGCGTCATTGAAAATATAATCACAGGACTGAATTCGAACACTATTTCACAATTAGATGTACCTGTAGTTTGTAATACTTACAAAATAATTAAATGAATTAGATTTGACATTTATAACGTTATATTCAAAACCCAACTTCTTATCACAATCACTAAATTTTTCGTCGTAATTGATTTGCGCGGGCCCATATACTACAGTACGAATATACTTTTTTATGTCTAAATCATCATTGCGTGTACGAAATTTAACGTGACCTAGATAGGTGAATGAATCTGTGCTTCCTATCAAAATTCCATTTAAATATACAGGTGCCACATACTTTATACCACTGTATTTTACTGCAAAATGCATTACTTTAGTCTTTTTAAGGTTAAAAATAATTCCATGACCAATATTTAATAATCTTTGTGGGCCTATGATCTGTCAGCGAATTCTGATTCGAAATAAGATTTAGATCATCGGCAATACATTAAGTGCTTCTAGCATATTTATACTGTATTACATCTAATTGTGAACAACAAAAACCGGTGTGACTTGTTACAAATCATATTTTATGAAGTGTAATTTTCAAAAAACAAAAGTAGGGTTTAAAAATTTTATTATAAATCTCAAACTTCCTAATATTTTTAAAATCGTTTTTAATAATAATTAGCAAGGAAATAGATTTTTGGAAAATAGTAAAATTTTAGTTTCCCAGTAGCCTTTGTTTCAGAGTTATAACTAGAACCACAGGGGGTCATATTGACCCCTTCCTCCGTCCTTAAGTCAAATGTAAAATGGGTAACAATAAAGATCTTAGAACATCAAAAGTTACTATAGCCAGTCATCCTCAAATTATGCATGTATGAAACGAGGACGACGCTGGGTCTATAGCCTTGACTTGACCTGTTCCACAACAGCTACAACTATGGCTAATGCCAATCCAATGAGAAGAACATAGAACACACCGCTGATACTGCTGAGGGCGAGGGGACCCGATTTTTGACTTCCGATGTCAGGCAGACCTTCACAATCTCCCTTGGTTTCCCACCATTTCATCTTTAAGTCAGCTATGATCCCCAATTGGCGCAATTTAAGAATGGCAATAGAAAAGGGTCGCCTAAGATAAAAAGTAAACATAATATGTTTAATATTATAACGTTATTATATAATCGGTTTGCTGCATTGAAGCTGCACATTGAGATGATATGCCGGCTTAACAAAAATATTTTGCCATAACAATGCAATCTACAGTACAAAAGACAAGCTCAAATGCTATGCAAAAAAATGCTGTTCCGGCTTATCATATCAAAAACGTTGCACCGCCACAACTCCTTATCCACAATGACTTTCGCGAGATTATCCGCATCTTCAAGGCCAGTGTCCTTTAAGATGCGTCTCAAGAAAGTCATGGGCTGTCCACCATGCTTATTCACTCCATGAGGCTGCCAAAGTACAAGATTATGCACTGGCTGGTCCTCACGGCGAAAGCAATGTCCTGAAAAGCGGAGGCGATTTTGTTCTAGTGTCAAGCTTGGGGGAACCAATGAGACACCTCCAATGTTATATAGTGTCTGGTTGGAGATGTGTACATTGTACTTGACACAATGAACCCGGTGCTTAGCATGCCATCCAGAGATTTGTTGTTCTCAGCAGTTAGAGTCCAGCATGGAGTCACATACGGGAGTACTGGAACTACTGCTGCTCTAAATAATAGGACCTTAGGTTTCCGATGTATTCTGTGTTGACTTCAAAATCCTGGAAAGCCCAATCAATCATAGATTAGATACCTACTGGAAATAGACGTAGATCACAACATAAGTGCATAAGTTTTTAAACAAAACAAAACCAGAAGAGGCGGGATGTGCTAAATATACATAGTCACATGACGTTTTAGAAAAAAAATCGATAATTATTGAGGAACTGAATAATTTGTTAATTAATTAATGTAAACCCAGAGAAACTTACGCCCAATAAAAGTTTTTTTTTGTAGCTATCCCGTATCCTTTCTGCCCCAATTTCTCACCAACCATCATCGTATTACATGGTAACTTATTGTTTATATAGTCATTCTGCGCGGATTCCATTAAATACGCGTATTTTCCATTGGAAACACGAACTTTCTGGAAACCTAAAGAATTCTTCAGAAAGTAAAGAAAAAATTATTATTAAAATGAACATTAGTTACCCCATGAAATTTACATGTGAACATTACACAGCCCCCACACGTATACCTGCCAACCAATCAATAAACACATACACCAACAGCTGTGGTCCTCCCTGGCTGGCTTATTCCATCCCTATAACCTCATCCCTTCACCCTGTGTTAGCCTCCATTCCCATGAGATGGGTAGTCAAAGCGTAGGGGTACCATTAATCAACCTGTGGGGCGAGCCATGAAGTGAGTGAGCCTTAGCGTAGGGGTGCCATTAATCAACCTGTCGTTCTGTTGCTTTTTTTGCGGTGTTCAATTTTGAACGTTAATAACTCGATCAATCCTCGATGAAATGTAACCAAACTTGGTACACAAATAGTCTGTCAAAAGTTTAGAAATTTTCCAAGTTGAATTTGCTTGGGGCCTTCGTGCAGCACCAGTGTAACTGTCTTACAGTTATAATAAATTTATTTATCCAAATTTATAAGGCTTGACATCAGCAGGTTGCTAGGAGACTAAATCAGCTGGCTTTCTAGCAAATTACAAAATTACAGTACTGCAGTAATAACATTGTGGCCTGTCTGCCTGTACCGGTACTATACTCAATGTCAATCCCTGAATCAGGAATCCTGCAATAATCAGACGATACAGCAATACTGCAATACCATACTGTATTCGGTGTTTTACAGTACTGGCTGACTGGTACCGCGGTACCGGTGCAGTGATTATAGATCATGTATACTGGTACAGGACAGGCTAAATTCTGTAGGCCCTATAATTACTGAATTAGCCATGCTATGCACTGCAGTGCGGACTCCGGATCTGGAGTGCTGGACTGCGGTCCTGAATTAGATTAGAGGGTCCATTGGCGCCGTACTGCCCTACTACTGTCAGACTGTAGAACCGGACTGGTAGCAACTGCCAACTACAGAACTACCGGTACGGTACCGGTACTGAACTACGACAGCACTATACCGCATTTCTACGCTCCTGTCAGCGACGGAAGAAAATGAATTTCTTCATTTACGGTTTCTACTCTTGTTAACGGTTAAATATGTTAATTAAAGACTATGTATTGGTACGACCGATGGCACTGGCAACTGTTATTATCAGATGTAGATGTACATACCAATCTGCCAATACAACAATAGCAATAGGCCTACCCCTACCAACCATCCATCGACTCGGAAACTGCAACAATGGAAGTTATGCGGACTAACCAGCTGACCGGCATTCTAAGATCAGGTACCCACTACCAGAGTCTACCCAGCTGCCCAGAAAAGTGTTGGAATTGAAATCAAACAACTCACCACCAAGGCCGCCTCTGTCTGTTGACCTCGACTTTCGGTATCGCTGCCGCTACGGGCAAACTGGACTAACCATAACCGAGGATGAAATAATCCGGTTTTTTAATCTCACTCTGCCATCACCCAGTGCCCGGCGGTGTTGAAATTGACACGCATTGTACAAGCAGTAGGCCTATTGCTCCGAGTTTCCGGCTGGTTGGGTGCAACTACTGCATCTACATTGCCACACTATAACTCGGGCTCATGAGGAATGAGTGCTGCGTAGACTATATTCCTATAAACCAAAACCATACCTGGCTTTGCCTATTGAACGCATTATAAAGATCGTCAGTCTTCGTTTAGGAAAGATATTTAAATACAAAACAGGACGAGCACAACGAGACTTATAATGAAGACGAGTACTGCGTTGACTATTATTATTATATAAACCACCTGGCTTCACATATTGAACGCATCCCTTGTTATTATTATTATAAAGATCGTCAGCCTGCGTTTAAGAAATATATTTAAATACAAAACAGGACGAACTTAACGAGGCTTATAATGAAGACGAGTACCGCGTTTATTATATTCCTATAAACCACATGGCTTTGCATATTGAACATGCGATTGGAAATAAGTTTGTGCTACCCTTCCGCCCCGTGAGCCCGTGGTGGTAGATGTGGCGGTTATGTATTGGTTGGTGGGAAGGGGAGGGGGGGGGGGGGGGGGGGGTGCAAGATTAAAAGGGCTCAACACATACTGTCCCCCTTTCTTTGATTGATTGGCAGTGTGGTTAATTTTCTCAAATACTGATTTTGTGATACAGTCGCTCAATTTTAATTTCTATCTCATAACTGGGCCTCGTGCTGCGCGAAGGCCCCACGAAAGTGTCGTTCTGTCGCTCTTTTTGCGGTGTTCAATTTTGAACGTTAATAACTCGATCAATCCTCGATGAAATGTAACCAAACTTGGTACACAAATAGTCTGTCAAAAGTTTAGAAATTTTACAAGTTGAATTTGCTTGGGGCCTTCGTGCAGCACCAGTGTAACTGTAAAAGCTTTTGCGGACATAACATGTCATTTTTACACAATGCGCAGAATACTCTAAAATAGCCCTAAAATTGTTCAACTACGCGTCGGAAAGAAATTAGAACCAAGATGACGAAATCTGTCAGCTGATTCTTTGTGTACGTTGAGATTTCTTTGTTTGAGCTTTCGGCCAATCAGAGCAATCTTCCCAGTTATGCCAGTAGAGACCTACCTGAGGAAACTAGCGCATGCGCAGTTATCGTTTTTCTGAGAATTAGATTCCTCTCAGAATTCTGTACTAAGTACGGACGTTTCAGACTTTAGCCCAAGAACATCTGATGGCTGGAGTTATAAGGACGTAAATCTATTAACATTGCATCAGAACCTCATCAGTCTGTCCAGTCTGCATTCGGTGCTCTTGAACACCCACTGCGCTAAGAGAAAGCTTATCTGCCAAGGCAGTCAGCTCACCTTGTCGCATTGGGGACCCGAGTTTTAGGGTGTTTACTGAGGCTAGTCTAGTGACTTGCCTCAGATTCACCAATGGCTTTGTTGGTTGGGGTGGAACATGAGAGTAGCCAGAAAGGTTTTGGGCCAGAAAGGTCATCAGGAAAGGGACTCAAAGAATTGTTGGTTTCTCTCTCTCCAGTAGGGGGTGAGACAGGCAGCCGGTCAGGAGATAACTGACACCTGTGAGGCCGATTGTGTCCGGTAATGCGATTATGCCATTTACTGAACGTAATAGCACGCACTATTTTATTTATTTTGATACGGATTTTATTAATGTAAGTATCATAAGTACTACCCCATAAGACTAAACCGTAAGTAACCTTAGAGTTTACCAAGCTGTAAAAAAGGGACTTCAAAATAAAAAGAGGTAGTTTGTAACGTATCCAAAAGAACAACCCAACTAATTTAGATATACTAGATAATACAGACAAGCTATGGAGCCTTCCAATTTAGCAAATTATCGATTGTAAGCCCTAAGTACTGTACTTAACGTTTTTGCTATGATTTAAGTCGGAATTCCTAATTTTCACCTTTGGTAATGAATCTAAGTTACGAGGGTCACTGGAGTAAATACAGTAAACAGTTTTGTCGACGTTTAACGATAAGCGATTTGTAGAGAACCATTCGGAAAGATGTTCTAAGTCTAGATTGACAATGTTAATTAAATTAGTGGGGCATTGGTGGGAACCAAGTAAGTTAGTGTCATCCGCAAATAGAACTGTTGAAAGAGATGTATCTAGTGGGAGGTCATTGACATACAGTATAAATAACAATGGACCTAGGATAGAACCTTGCGGCACACCTGTTGATATTGGTAAATAAGTGGAACGGGTTCCACTTAATTTTACATACTGCGTTCTGGAATCTAGGTAACTACCAAGTAATTTAAGCGGCAATCCTCGTGTACCATATGATCCCAGTTTACCTAATAAAATCATATCATCAATAATGGTATCGAAAGCTTTATGGAGATCGATATAAATCGCACATCGATGGCGGCCTGTAGCTTATATGCTACATCAACTAGAGCATGTGCGGTTGAATGTTTGGTTCGAAAACCGTACTAGTTCTTTGTAATAATTTTAAATTTGTGGAAAAAACCCGAGAGTTGGTTACACAGGATACGTTCAAGGATTTTTCCAAATACGGAGAGAAGTGAAATCAGTCTGTAATTACCAGGAATATAAGGGGAGCCGGATTTGTGAACCGGAACTACTTCAGCCACCTTTAGGAAATCAGGGAATACACCTTGGCGGATACAGGAGTTTAGAAGATCTGCCAGACAACCTGCAATTGCAGGGGCAGCCAAACGCACTAATTTGATTGGGAAAATATCATTGGATGCCTTTGTTTCAGATCAAGAGTTTAAAGAGTTTAGATTATGATTAGTTTGATCGTTATCCCGTTTGTGCTGCAGACATGACATATAGATCGCCCTGTTTGCGGCTGATAGGTGCTCCTTCACGTATAAATCGGGGACAGGAGAAATGCTGGGAAAGAGCTGGGATACATTAAACTTGGTTTTCTTATTCTTGAGGAATTCACCACGTATGTCGACATCACGGAACTTGCAAACTGTTGGGATGGAGCACTTACCAGATTTCTCCATAGTTGAAACATGACCAGCGACTAAGACACCTCTTCGTACATTTGAACTTTCGAGACGAGAACAGGAAACGAGAGTACCTTCAGGAAGGTTGACCCCGAAAAATTGGGAAAAATTATCTACAACACCGGGTAACTGAGATTCAGATACAGAGTTAGGAATACCATCAATAATACTATTTGAACATAATTCAGCTTGTTCACGTTTATGGGCTGGAATTTCAAAGGCTGAGATACGTTTTTCCTGATTAGTTACTTGATTTTTCAGTACCTTGTTCTCTTCCACCAAACTAGAAACAGAATTGCTCAATTCATCATATTTACTACTCAGGTAGATTTGACTCTTTTCAATTCCCTTAACCTTTTTTATTACAGAACCGAGACTCAATGAATTGTTTTCGACAGACTTTAAACGACTTTCGACTTTCGACAGACAGGCTTTAAATCCTTCAAACAATCGTAAACCTTGTCAAGCGTAGCCCTACCGCTTCCAGGACTAGATTCCAGGCCTGATGATGCGGGCGGGTGCGAGTCAGGAGACCGCATCCAATGATTTGGGCCAAGCGCAGACGATAATCGTTTCTCTTGGCATTTCGGGCACAGGCTGTGTTTGTTGTTTCCCTGCACCTCACAGCAGTCAATACAAAGCGGCATTACGAGTGGAAAGTAATAATTTCAGAGAAAATTTACAAAATATCACATATCACAAACCACAGTCGCACTACTGGTACCAACCAGTACCGGTACCAGTAGGAGCAGTGCTTACAAGTAGGATAACTGTAGGGCCTAACAGTTAATACGATGATTTGAGATACCTTGAAATTTGAAGGTACCTCCCTCCATGCCTACCTTGAAATTTGAAGGTACCTCCCTCCATGGCTACCTTGAAATTTGAAGGTACCTCTATGGCTACCTTGAAATTTATCTCGTAGCCAAGTCAAAATTTGTTGTGTTACCGGATTGAAATTTTGAAATTAAGGTTGACCTTGAAATATTTCAGATTGGATTACTAGTAAGATGGATTCAAGGTTAGTTTCAATGTCAATCTCAAGATTTTTTTAGTTACTCTTCCCTGTTTGCTGAACTATGCCTATCCAAGTATAATTTTAATAATAAGCCAACGTTCTGAAATTCTGTGTTCTGGAATTATTTAGAGTTCTCTATTTTGTTGAACTTCTAAACGGTTTAGATTGTTTAACATATAGCCTACACATTTGTTCGTGATAAGCCATTGTTGCGGCATCCTGGTCATAGCAATCAGGTCAGGTCAGGTATTCTAGGTCAATGATCAAGAAAACTTGCCACCTCCATGCAGCATACATGAGGTGCCACCTGTAGCTGCATAGACCCTCTTACTAGGGCAAATCTGGTCCTATAACTAGGACCCCCCTCGTTCTGGGATAAGGGCGCTCTTGGTCCTGGATTAAGGACCCATATGCTTGGCTGCAGGAGTATATGGCCTGGCCAGGCAGATGGTGATCTACCAATGGCTGGTCAGGAGTAGAGTGTTCTCATGTCCACACTGAGTGCGCTTCACTGCGACCTGCACCTGGCAGCAGAGGTACAGGGCATGACCAAGCAGATGAGCTGCACAGCCAATGGTAGGTCATGTGCGCCAGTGTAGATATGGGTGATGGGCCTCATATCTGACTCCACTGCGACACCCACCCTGTGGAATGGCAAACCAGGGTGTGGTATTTGCCCCGAGAGCTGACTTTGTATTTAAGCCGGCACAGCATTCTTAAAAATGCTGCTGCAATGCAGCATGCCGATCCTAGTAGGTCATACCGATTATAAAAATAATGATCAAAGAGAGCAAGTGTGGATTTATGTTGATAGTAAATTAAATCTCCCAAGAAAAGGTTAGTTTGGTACAACAGCTGTGTTTTGGGAACTCCTCGTCCCAAATTGTTATTCTCTTTTATTTAAATTGTTCTAGAACATGATTGCTATTATATTTCCAAAAATATATTACATTTTATATAATATATAAAATATAATATATTTTCTATAATAAAAAATAATAATAAATATAATATATTTTATAATATATTATATATTGACACTCTAGGGTCATTGAAGAAATCCTTGACTGAATCTTAAACTTTTATACTCCTCTTTCACTTGGCCTTCCACCAGCTTGTGCAACAAATCGTGGAAACCAGTTCCGGCCATTTCTGATGTCTGAATAACGTCGTAATTTATCTTTGACGTTCTGTCCACAAATGTCCCATCTCTGTATCTAATGAAGTTGTGTAAGACCACAGCAGTATTCGTCAGAGTAGTGGTCTTATCTGGATCAACCTTTATTCATCTTTGAAATATCTCAAACTTCTTGGCAAGTATACCAAATGCACATTCTACAGTTCGCTGAACACGGGAATGGTGGTAATTGTATACTCGATTGTCAGTATCCAGGGTTCGTGCTGCATACGGCTTTAAAATATAAGGCATCAGGGGTAAACTTTCATCACCCACGATTATAAAAGGAATTTCTTTTCCCCCAGCAACAGTCATTGTATCAGTGGGAATATTGATCTTTCCTTCACTTAGTGGTTTTGATAATTTGGATCATTGGAAAACTCCCGCATCGCTGATTCTTCCATACTGTCCGCAGTCGACCAGAATCAGCATCACTAAGAGCCCATAAGCACAATACTCGGAAATCCCTTATAGTTATAAAATGTTGAGTTGGTATTAGCCGGATTATTTAAAGCAATATGGTTTCCATCCGGAGCACCTATGGAAAAAGGATAATCCCATAACTCGCCAAATTTCTTTGCCTATGTCTTCCAGTCTTCAGTTGTAGGAATTTGGAGTTCTAATGGTTGAAAGACTTCCAGATTGCACAACATGTTTGCTGAATGGCACGAGAGATGGTGAACTTTGACAAAGCAAATGGAGCAGACATTGAAGCGTAGGATCTGCCAGAGGCCAGATGCCTAGAATTAAACAATTATTTTATTATAATAAATTTTATACATCACACAAAATACGAATAATATAATAAATATAAAATTTTGTATATATAAATGACAAGTAATATAATAAATAATTGGAAAATTTTAATTTATTTATTTTATTTACTTCTATATATAACATTAATAACATTCGTCAGTAATATATTAATTGGATAACAATTTTCCGGGATTACTGGTAAATTACAATGGAGATCTCTAACGCAGAGATATGCCAACTACTTAAAGATAAAAAATAAATATAGATACGGAGATGATAAGGGAGGTGGATAATTCAAAAGATGGAACCAAGCATCTTCCATGGGCTTTCTTGACAGATTAAAAGAGTCTAGAGAAACAATGGGAAAGTTGCCATTAGATGATGATGAGCTTCCCGGAGAACATATCGTCGATGAGGAAGAACAAAACATTCTTACACAATCCAACATCACCAATGAAGAAGCGACGCTTGTAGGAGTGAAGGCCTATCCAGCATTCCGAAAAAGAGGCGAATGACAATTAAAAACGTCAATGAGGATCTCGAAAGGCAGGCCTTAATTGCTGCCTCAAAGGCAATGACAGAAAGTTAAGAGAGAAGACATCTCCACGGCTACTTTTTTTGAAATTATTAATGCCACAGGTAGATGCACTATCAGATAAACATTTCTCAAATTTTCAAATCCTGATTATAAATTCACTGCGTAGTGAATCGTAGGCGACTCCACTGTTGTCAGTTCAATTCAGTAATCCAGATATTTTTACAAATAATGACCAGCAGCACCACCAAGAAGGACAGCAGGCTCAACTATATCACAGGAACGTTCCATCAACCGTGTACACCTACATCAATGATGAACCCAAACGAGATAGGCACCAACTCCGAGTTATAAACCCCGCATTGTACTAATACTACTAATTCTCACAGTAGGCTATAGTTGGTATTTAAATACACCATGACCCATAATATAGTGTCATTTTCTGTTGACACGGACCAGCGGAGCCCCCCCCCCCCCCCCCCCCCAGATCTTTCTACAAATTTTTATCATATTGCTTGAAATTTGAAACACAACTAGTTCAACTCACCGTGGTTGTTACCATGAAGCCGGAATTTTCGATTTTGCCTTTAAATTTTTTTTATAGGCGTTTTAAAAAAAGTGTCTTTTGCAAAATTGTACCCTCCGTGTCGTGGCCATTCTTCACATTAGTCGTATCATTAGAAAGCTTGCATTGCAAGGATTCGAAATATGACACTATATTACGGTTCATGCTGTATATGAATTTATCTGCGGTATTTTCTTTTATATTTAAGAAATTTTTCTAATTTTGTTGGCAATTATTTAAAGTTTACTTATATAAATAATATAATATAACCAAGTTAGAAAGAAAGGATCAACCTTTCAACTCACCTAATAGTTAAGATTAATTGCTGTTCAGCGGATACCGATGGTCGGTAGATCAGATCGTGTCTGGAGACCTCAGTAGAGGCCCAATCGGCTCAAGAAAGCTCATTACATGTCGAATAAGACATTCTTGCGTAACTGAAGAACACCTCATCGTCTTTATTATCCATTAAATA
>JAUCBJ010003319.1:0-25584 GCA_032718475.1 Nemertoderma westbladi
ATATCTGGTTGCTGCAATAATTTTATTAGGAATCCCATATAATGAAAGTATGTTGAACATAGGTGAAAATACATGCAACTTTTCGAATTTTAACATTATTTGGAATCCTTGCATGGTCAACTTTCCATCTACCATCAAATTACTACAATGGTGAAGATGAAGAATAACTGCGGTGTAACTGGTGCAATATCGATGGAGATACCGGTACCTTTTTTTAAAACGCTTGTAGCTAAAGAATTAAAACAAAAATAAAAATTCTGGCTTACCCAGTAAGTGGTCGGGAAGTGAAAATCTAACTTCAATTCAATAATATAACTCAAACCCAAGCGGCATTGTTATGATACTGACGATAGTAATGCGATGTTGGGCTGATTCCTAGATAATATTATATGAACGCGACAATATTCTCATTTCCCACCCGCCATATACCGGTATAAAAGTTCTACCGGTACCTAAATTTATATAGTATATAGTAAATTAGGATCCCTGTTTTTTTATTCTAGGCCTATGTAAATGATATGGTTGTATAATGTATACCCTATATCCCGATTTTAATTTTCAACTCATTTTATATGCCAATGTACCCATTGGAAATAAGCTGAAAAGCGTTAGGGGTAAACCTCTGTGTTTTATTGGACAATATATATTATACCTATACCGGTATATACAATACATTGTTAGTTGTATTGTATATATTTGTTAATTTTTATGCATAATATATAAATAAAATATTTTGCGCAAAAGTTTACTTGCAGTCGAATGATACCCGTGCGCGTCGTACCTCTATTCAGGTAAACTCATAATTCTTTTAGATTTACTGATTAGCTACTTTTAATTTTCGCAGATCTCTAGGTTTATCCCCAAACCGTAACAATGGCAGCGGAATTAGAACAATTGCGATCGGAGGCGGAATCTCTTAAGAACCAGATCAGAGACTCACGTAAGAACGCGGCCGATACGACGCTGGCTGCGGTGTCATCCAGCATGGAGGCCGTCGGCCGGATACAGATGAGAACCCGTCGCACCCTGCGGGGACATCTCGCCAAGATCTACGCGATGCATTGGGGCTCGGAGAGTCGGTACCTAGTGAGCGCCTCGCAGGACGGTAAACTCATTGTCTGGGACTCCTATACCACCAACAAGGTTCACGCCATCCCCCTCCGCTCCAGCTGGGTAATGACCTGCGCGTACGCCCCCTCGGGGACCTACGTAGCCTGCGGAGGGTTAGACAACATCTGTTCGATCTACTCGCTCAAGACGCGAGAAGGCAACGTGCGCGTGAGTCGCGAGCTGCCCGGTCACACCGGGTACCTCAGCTGTTGCCGCTTCATCGACGACAACCAAATAGTGACCAGCTCCGGCGACATGACCTGCGCCCTGTGGGACATCGAGACCGGCCAGCAGACCACCTCGTTTAGCGGCCACACCGGGGACGTTATGTCCCTGAGTTTGTCGCCGGATCAAAAGTGCTTCACCTCGGGTGCGTGCGACGCGTCGTCCAAGCTTTGGGACATCCGGGACGGGATGTGTCGGCAGACCTTCGCCGGACACGAGAGCGACATCAACGCGGTCACCTTCTTCCCCAATGGGAACGCTTTCGTCACGGGTTCGGACGACGCGACCTGTCGTCTCTTCGACATCCGAGCGGACCAGGAGCTCATGCTCTACTCCCACGACAACATCATCTGCGGGATCACCTCAGTGGCGTTCAGTAAGTCCGGTCGACTTCTCCTCGCCGGTTACGACGATTTCAATTGCAACGTTTGGGACGCGATGAAGGGCGAGCGAGCTGGGGTTCTAGCGGGTCACGACAACCGGGTCAGTTGCCTTGGCGTCACCGAGGATGGAATGGCAGTTGCAACCGGCTCCTGGGATAGTTTCCTCAAGATCTGGAACTAATTTATCCTCCTCCCTAGACTTTTAAATAGCCCCTCCCCTACTCGCACTGATTCTACCATTTAATTCTCGACATTTTCCTCTATGGTAGGTGCCGCATTCGCAGCTATATTATATTTCGACATTGAGTTTCTTGTGGCAGGTAAGATAGCCCTAGTGTGTGGCTATTTATATATTGTAATTATATTACGACTCATAACAGGTACTTATATACTAACAAACTATAATAATACCTACTAACTCTACAATGCACTAGGCTTTATGTATAACTCATGTCTGGTGTATTATATTATATACCGATATATATATAAATATTATACCGATATATATATAAATATTATACCGATATATATATAAATATTATACCGGTATATGTAAATAAATATCCAAAATTGAATAAATTTGCAGGACAAGAAAGTGAATATATATACCGGTATATATCGTGATAACAACCATTTTACCTTCTGTTTATTAAGGTAGCAAGAAACTTCGAAGTTTATTATCACATATGTTTTGCTGTGTATGTTATATAATATGCTGTTAATGCGGCAGCTACCATTATGGAGTACAACACTGCAAATGTAATTTTTGACCCTTCCCCCCCCCCCCCCCCCCCCCCTACCCTATCTCCGCCGTTCCCCAAGAGTCTCTCTGTTGAGATACAAGTACCGGTACCTAATTTTTGAGTGCATTGTGGTCGACCTTCAACTGTCAGTGTTTGTTATTAACGGTTTCCCCCAATATTATTAGTTAACTGTGTTTTTTTTTATATGAAACATTCGCACGCTGGATACCCAGTAGGCACCTAAACATCTAACTCCTTGTATTGTGTGCGTGTCGGTGTATGTGAGGTGCGTGTGTGTGCAACCATGTCGCGTTGGCAACCATGTCGCATAAATAGCAGCAACCGGGTAACCGTTTTTGGAGTTCAAAAAACTAATAGGAGTTTATGCTAACCTAAAGTTGCCACTACTTCACTTTGGTCCGTCCCCTGCCACCAGATGGTACCATGTTAAGGTACCGGTACCATGTTAAGGTACCGGTACCATGTTAAGGTACCGGTACCATGTTAAGGTACCGGTACCATGTTAAGGTACCGGTACCATCTGTTTTTGTTGACCAGGTTACGACGTACTGTTTTTGCGACTAGGTTGAACCCACACTACTACTGATGCCAGCATAGTTTTATCCATCATGTTTTAATATTTACCTTTTTATATATTGTCATAGCAACTATAATTGCCCAATATTGTTATAACTAAAGGTTCTGATTAATATTTTCTCTTATTTTGCTTAAAACTTCTGAATTTTATTTTAGCGTGGGGCTTTAAATTATTCATGAATTTATTATACAAGGAATGGGATATGTTAATCGTTGAATTGTGTCAATTATCAGTAATTTATGCTTTCCTACTGCTGTTAGTTGCCAAATATCCTTTATTATTATAATTATTATCACCTGTTCGTTTCTTTATGTATTGTATGATAGTCTTAATATTATATTATAGATAGATAGGCACCAAATATTTACTAAACCCATAACCAAATATATACCGTTACGGTAACTCAACGAATAAGGTACTACTATATATTACGTCGCTTTGATATCGTTTTCGCTTTTTTGATTAAAACTCACGACCTATTTTTTTGTTTATTGTATGTTCTAGGTGGCACTATTATTATCTTGATGTTGTAGTTATTGACAATTTCCGGTTTAGTAATATATTTTACATGCATGTTTGTTTAGTGTTACAATAAGTCGCTTATCAACTGGTTGGGCAGTGTTTCAGGTTCTTTTGCGCCGTTTACTTTATACACTCGGGTTTGTGATGTTGTTGCGCATGCGCATAATAATGCTCATGCTCATTCAAATTTGCAGGTCTACATTTTGCAATAATCTCTCCGCGTAGTGTTTGCAATATTACTTTACGTACCGGTTTGGTTCCGCCAGTGCATTATTTGTTCGCAAATATAAATACGTGCAGTTTTATTTAATGTTGTTAACTTGATTCAGTTCCGGTTGTGCCATGTTCCCTGGAACTCACAACCTTATAGTCTATATTACCCAACCCAAGATAGTAAATAAAGAGGACGCGCTCATATAGAGTGTTTACTGTTTACATATACTATTAAATTATCGATTATTATTTTATACTCTAGTTAAGTGGTCTGGTACTGTAAATAAGAGGGTTCTAGGGTATATGGCACTCTGGTTTGTACAGTAGACAACTAACACAGGGTTCTAGGGTATATGGCACTCTGGTTTGTACACAACTAACACACGCAACTGATTATATTATAACTAATTATTAATAGTAGAATATGATATTCGTGAATAAGAAACTCTTGCACAACAAATATCTAATCAAAATGTTCAATATAATTCATAATTAAAATAATTCCAAGTTGGAAACTTTATTGTTGGTTAAATTTGATTTGATTCAGTATACACCCCAGTCAAACCGAGTTTTCATTGGTTACATTTGCGGTATATGCTTTATAACTTATTAATTTATAATATTTTTAAATTAATTGGATTAGTGTTTCACTTTATCCACGTTGTTCTTGTTGTGATATAGTTTGGTGGCGATCCCCTATGTGCGCTCTTTATTTACGATATTAATATCTTGAAAATCATGTAATTTGTATGTCAATATTTTTCGGTTAACAGGGAAGTCAGAGTCAAGTCGCCCCCCTAAACCCAAATAAAACACATTAAAAAAATACAGTATTTGTTCTATGCAACCAACCTCTATAACAATCATCATATGCACTGCAACCTGAACCTGAATGTAACTGAAAGGGTAGCCTATATGACAAAAGATAGTAAAGAAAGGCCCCGGTAGTAATTATATACCATGCCGGGGCCCGGGGGCTCAGAGAACGTTAATTACTTTCAATTCGATTACGGTCGCGAATATTTATGCTACTGCTGTCCCATGTATCATTCGAAAATTGTGGTGTATTTGTAATGTTATATAACTTTAATAATAATAATAATATCTTACGGCTAAGGAAGTTAATTATATAAAACTCGGAAACTATTGAGCTACTAGCTGTGCTTTAGCGGCAGGCGAAATTCTAGGAATCTGGGGGTGGGGATGCCGTATGAATGTAATAATTTGAAGAATCAAACTCATCAAATAATTTTTGATAGTGGCTTGTGGGCGGGGAGGTTTTGCAATTAGTATTCCAGTGGTTGTAGTTGGTAGCACCTTGGTACAACAGGAATATAACCCCGGGATAATTGCGATGTTTTCATATTTTTAGGAAATGAGCGTGGAACAGTGTAAGGTATGTTTAGGTGTTTATAGTCTCGGAACGGCCATTTGAAGTCCCAGGAATTTTCTCTTCTCTTATCTGTATTGGTGAGCAGCGGTTGTTATTCGCAACCGGTTCCGGTTGTTCTAATGTGACGGGCTTTATTTTTAACTAATATTATATGGGAGATATAATTTATTAGATTATCATTATTACATTATGTTTAAATTTAGGGTGCAATGGTCTGGTCACCCTTGCGATGTTATATACTCCATACTCTTTTTATAGGAAAAAACGTTAAACTATTAAAAATCGTTCTATTATGAAATCGTAACCTGGGTGTTTAATTGTCTTTCAATTATCTATTATTTTTTTACTGTATATTGCCTTATATATTTGGTGTTAATTTATCTCACATCCCACCACGATACTATCCCTCATGGCGCATCCTTGCCAACCTCTAGATAATCCCGTTCTAACGCCGCCAGATCGTGTCTCGCGTCATCGAACTCTCCTTCCTCCATCCCCTCTCCGACGTACCAATGTACGAACGCGCGCTTAGCGTACATTAAATCAAATTTCCGGTTCAGACGAGACCAAACATCGCACATTGCCGTGTTGTTACACAGCAAACACACTGACCTCATTGACTTGCACATATCACTTTGAGGAGCTACGGTAACTGGTTGATAGTTGATGCCTATCTTAAAACCCGTGGGGCACCACTCAACAAAATTCACTTTCTTGTCTCTCTTTATTTTCATGATGGCGCTGTTGATTTCATTTGGTATCGCATCACCCCGGTATAACATGCAACACGCCATGTACTTCCCTTGCGACGGGTTGCTGCGTATCATTTGGTTGCTCTTAAGGAAACACGCAATACTAATCTGTTGTACAGACATTTCCTCGTGTTTGGCTCGATCCACCGTTAGTATAGGCGCATACGCAGTCATCGGGAAGTGGATCCGCGGGTAAGGAATCAAATTCGTCTGAAATTCACACAAATCGCAGTTCAAACATCCATCGAATCGCAACGAGGTCGTGATCGAACTCATTACTTGGCTGAGTAATTTGTTTAGATGGCAATAATTCGGCCTTTCTATGTAAAGATTGGTGCGGCAGATATCGTAACATGCCTGATTGTCTAGAAGGAAGGCGCAGTCAACATGTTCAATGCTGCTGTGAGTCGTTAGGACTGCGTTATACGGCTCCACTACTGCGGTAGAAATTTCGGGAGATGGGAAAATTGGTAGATGGAATTTTGAAGACTTTCCATACTCTTGGGCGAGGTTCTCCAAGAGTAGTGAGGTGAAACCAGATCCGGTCCCTCCCCCGTAGCTGTGGAACAACATGAAACCCTGAAGATTCTCGCAATTCTCAGTGACTCTGTGCAGTCTATCTAGGACTACCTCTAGTATTTCTTTCCCCAAAGTATAGTGGCCTCTCGCATAATTATTCGCTGCGTCTTCTTTCCCGCTTATCATTTGCTCCGGGTGATATAAATACCTGCAGGAAACGGCGAAATATTAGGGTTAATAATAATGTAGCCTTCACACCGCTCTATTCTATTTCCCACCCAGTGTTTATTATTATTATGATATTTTTATTTTGGGTCGGTAATCGTGTCCAAACCCACAAAATAATATTCAGAGTTTCGTTTTAAGAAAAGTGAATCATCTCAGTGCGTTTGTCGAAATAGTCATTTGGAATTTTTATTAAATTATTTCGAGGGAACAAATTATATCGTTAAATGAATTTATTGTCTAAACTAAATTAATATTCATTGACCTTTTCTGGACCGTTTGTTTTCATTGACAGTGTCTACTAGAGGACCGTTTGTTTTCATTGACAGTGTCTACTAGAGGACCGTTTGTTTTCATTGACAGTGTCTACTAGAGGACCGTTTGTTTTCATTGACAGTGTCTACTAGAGGACCGTTTGTTTTCATTGACAGTGTCTACTAGAGGACCGTTTGTTTTCATTGACAGTGTCTACTAGAGGACTGTTTGGTTTTATTGACAGTGTCTACTAGAGGACCGTTTGTTTTCATTAACAGTGTCTACTAGAGGACCGTTTGTTTTCATTGACAGTGTCTACTAGAGGACCGTTTGTTTTCATTGACAGTGTCTACTAGAGGACCGTTTGTTTTCATTGACAGTGTCTACTAGAGGACCGTTTGTTTTCATTGACAGTGTCTACTAGATGACCGTTTGTTTTCATTGACAGTGTCTACTAGAGGACCGTTTGTTTTCATTGACAGTGTCTACTAGAGGACCGTTTGTTTTCATTGACAGTGTCTACTAGAGGACCGTTTGTTTTCATTAACAGTGTCTACTAGAGGACCGTTTGTTTTCATTGACAGTGTCTACTAGAGGACCGTTTGTTTTCATTGACAGTGTCTACTAGAGGACCGTTTGTTTTCATTGGCAGTGTCTACTAGATGACCGTTTGTTTTCATTGACAGTGTCTACTAGAGGACCGTTTGTTCAAGTGGATCCTTTGTCATGATGGACAATTTATCCTGGAGGAACTTTTTGCCCTCGTGGAGCTTTTGTCCTAGTGGACCCTGGACCCTATGTTCTAGTGGATCATTTATCCTGTTGGTACCTACGACTAAAACTCTACAATCTTCATACCTGTAAGGCCCTGTCCGTATCTCATCAATCACAGACGGTTCTAAATCCACAAATATAGCCCTGGGTACATGGTTTTCGGATTGCGTGTGGGCGAAGAACGAATGGTAGGACGTGTCTGGCTGCTTTTCATCATCATCCTGGTTAATAATCTTACCAGTCGGTTCAATACCATGTTCCAGACAGAACAATTCCCAGACAGAGTTGCCTACCTGACTCCCACACTGTCCCACATGTATGGAAATCACCTCCCGTGGCATGTTGCATTACTTCAATCATATCTGAAGTAATTTGTGTATTATAATTTCCTGACAAGCCGCCATTTGATGTGACAAAACACGGACATAAAGTAGTTACGCGTTGACCTTTATAATATTTTGAGAGATTACCAATAGGACGGTGGTTAGTTTTACTACTGACATAACTGCTTGAGACGCAGTCGGTTGTTTTCATAATTTACATCCTTATACGTACAACGTAATGTAAGTACATACAGTAAACTAAGTGACAAAACGTGATAAACACTTAGCCATGCCTCCAGAAATGATTAGCTATCTTTAGGGTATAAATTACATTGTAAACACTCATCAAATTGTGAAAATGAAACATTTCTTAAAAATAAATAATACATTTAGAATTTTTGTTCCCCAAACGCATGCCAACAATTAGTTCTTAAATATCATCAACAGTTTAAATATTCTACATTACTAGCTAGTTTCGTAATTTTCGTAAATAATTGGTCTGTTAAGTTTTAACTCACTATTTTATAAAAAATACCATCTAAATAAGTTTTGCTCGCTAATTTATTGATTGTGAGTTGGTATGCTTATCTTTCAGTTTCATCTGATGGAAAAATTTATTACAATTTTCATGAGATATTCGATTTTTCGATTTACATAAAATTTCCTGGAAAAATGTATTACAATTTTCATGAGATATTCGGTTTTTCGATTTACATAAAATTTCCTATGTAAAATTAACTATGTAATTTTGACACTAAAGTTAGCTAATAAATTCCGGCTGCATACCAAAATGTTTAGTGCGCCTTGCTAAGTGCTAAGTAAAATAATAAAAAAGAATTCTAGAATCGAATCTCATTAGATCCCCCAAGAAGTTCCATAATAGTTGATGTAATTTACTTTATCAGCTGCCACTTCTCCCATATCAATGTATCATCATACAGTTCGCGAAATGAGCTCGGGGTCCTGTGAGGATACGATACGGGCTGGTCGTAACTATGGACTACGATGGCTAGGCTTGGCTTTAATTAATATATCGAGGACGTGACTATTATTGATTACGTAGCGGGCGAACAGACATGTATTAACTTCTATATTATATAGAATGTACTGTACTATAATGTCACCACGATATCTAGTCAATGCGAATGGTCTCCCAACTAGGAATATCGCATGAACGTAACGCATTAGGTTGGTTAGATGGATTAACTTGTATTTATTTTGGATTTATGGATATCAGTATTAGAGCTAATGAGTTTCTTTCGTATAAGAGTTGATAATTAAACGGAAATAAAAATATTATTGAGGTGTATAATTATCATAAAGGCGACGCAATAAAAATTCATCCCTCACCAAAAAACTGAAATAATGAAAAATAAATCTGTAACCTGTTCTATTGACTTTAGCCCCGCACTTTTCACAAACTTATTGCAATACTTGATTTATAATAATATGTTTAACTTCAAACATAATTACACTGAGCTCACAAATGATTTATTGTGATTACTACCATGTTATATCAATATAAATAGCTTTTGCTATTTAAATATTTGGGCGCCGTTGAGTGTTTATACTCAAACTCAATTTATGCAGACTGCAGACAGTAGGTAAATTTTTGCATTTATTGAAATAATTTGCACTATCGAGAAAGGCACGTTTTTCAAACGCTTGTAAAACATTTTTTAAAAGAAAATATATTAAAATGTTGGCACTTTCATAAAACAACACTGACACAATACTAATGTACACACATGATATGGCGTTCTACATCATGCATATGATTTACATGTTAGACATTATACAATTATCAAATTAGTGTAGATAAGCCTCATCTTTCTCCTTCTCACATTTCTGCATTGTTCCTGACATTTAGGCGCCATTGCAGCTCAGTGCGCTATCGCAACAGGAATCCGCCCTTTCCAATATCTAAAAATATCTGTATAGGCGGCAATGCGATCCCTGATAATGTTTACCCCTACCTCCTCCCTTATGAGTTGTAAGAGGAACTGTATAGCTGGCCAGAATTTACTTACTCGGGGATTCATACATACCTAATAGGGAAGGCAATATTGGAGCAATCAGCACTGGCGAGATGGGGGGACTCCCTAGCAACATAGAAGCCAGCACTTCATGCAGGCATAGCTTCAATCGGCATGGCTCCTTGCGTAGCGTGCTATTTGCCTCTGCTAAGTTGGTACCTTGAGCTTTACAGTTGTAGCTAACTAAGCCTACTGGCTGGTTGGCGTTTCAGTTATAGAGCTGCTCTAATAGAAGTATACGATAACCCCCTAGCGTTGATCTCCGTTATTTCGATTCCAGTGATGAATTTCTATACAGGCCGGTGGGTGGTTGAAATTATGTTTCCCAAAAGAAATATTTGTAACTCCAGCCTTGCCTTTCTATCAAAACCTAAATTCTGGAGAGGATAGCGGCCCATTATTAGGGGCCATCAATTACTGACGTCACGCCGTAAAAGGAGGGGGGGGGGGTATCTGAGATTCTTTCAGTAAGATTGTACAGTATTCTACGGTCACAAGCTGCATATATATCGTTACCGGCACCGTACGATACGGTACCTTCGGGTGAGGACCTTCGAATACGTAAGGGAAAGGCATGGGTTGCCTTGAATAGACTTTCCAGGATTTGGAAGTCACATATAATTAATCGGAAACTCAACGTCCGTCTCCTCTATGGGAGTCCATGGTGGGCTCTAAAAACTTGTATATACCACTACATATTTGATTAAATAAAGTACCTGTATTTCACTTTCAGGCTCTCGTTTCATGTTTCAGTGCTACTTTATTTAAATCGAATATATAGTTTATATTACTGCGATTGAAAGTGTTTTATGTTGACCTAAAAGCTAAATGTAAGGTTATCGGTGAACGTGAGAAACACGAATCACAGGAGGCAACCGGAAGGCTCATTTCTCTTGGCTATTACCTGTAAGGCTGGGAGGGGGCCACACAAACTCCCAAGGGTGAACACTCAATGGAGAAGCCAGGTTCCCATGGTTCCCATTATACACTGCGGGTTTGCGCCAACGCTAATGTCTAAAGTGTCTTGCTTAGGGTCACAGCAGTGTTACATTTATACAGCCTATAATTATTGTACAGTATTTTAATCTGCGCCGCCTAACACATTTGTGATTGCCATTGCGGTTGAGGCCCTATACCACATCCGACTAAGCGCCTACTATAGGGTGGTCTGGGTGCAGACTGACTGACAGTCCAAATGCTGCCTATGTTTTGGAAATATTTTTGAGAAAAAAATGGTGAGGGGATTTTTTCTTTCGGCTAACAGTCGATTTCAACTAACAAAAACTTAACATGAAAAACAGGTCTCTCGAACCAATATATTATTATATTTGCTTTTTTCCGAGGTCACAGGGCAATTGCCAATCCATTACAATTGAGTCACCAATGTGATTTTATCAATAATATAAGAACCCGTATTACTTAAAGGTTTCTAAAATTATTACTTATTTGACACAATTACCATGGCAACCTGTGTCTAACCTCTCGAAACGACCTTTTAAGTGAGTTAAAACCGATTGGATAATTGGATAATTTGGGTCAAATTTCAAATCCTTTCAGAGGTTGATGGGTCATATTTTGATTATAATAAATAAATTACAGTACGTATCCATGGAAAACATTTTAGCTAGTATTTTTATTTTTCATTCTAAGAAACAAAATTATTAATTATTTGTGGCCAAATGTTGCAACATAGATAAAAAAAGTAACATGTCGCGGGAAGTACTATCTATCCACATAGGGCAATGTGGGGTGCAAGTAGGTAACGCTACGTGGGAACTATTTTGTTTGGAACATGGAATTCAACCCGATGGTATGAAACCAAACTCTGAGAGTATGAAAGACACCTCGTTCGAAACGTTCTACTCCCATACCCCATCGGGGAACCACGTTCCTCGCGCTATATTCCTCGACTTGGAACCAACAGTGATTGATGAGATTAGAACTGGAACGTACAGGTGCAGTTCCTTAATTAACAGTAGGCCTATTATTAATTAACTACCTGTACTTATATTCTAAAATCCATGGACTTCGCTCTGACGACACCCCCCGCCATACTTTTTAATCAGTCAGTTTTTAGTGCTTTTTTGATATTGGTGGATGTTCTCGAACATGAGTAGGCCTACATACTTTTTTATGGTAGCTAGTGTTTTTTTACTACTTTGCTTTTTAATATTTTAAAAATAATTTTTTTCGATTTTGTTATTTGAAAAAGTGTTCTAGAACATTAATTATTATTATTTATTAAGGTAGGCCTACCTGATGTTTTTCTTTTGTTTACTACGGTAGCTAATTTTTGAAATTCTAAAATAAATTTGTGAAAACATTGATTAACTACTGTTGCAGAATTATTAATGGCCAAAAATATTTATATACAGTAGTCGAGTCAATCTAGCAAAAAACCCATAAGACATATTTTGGATACTATATCACCTTATTAATGCCCAAAAAGAGTCTATAAAATAATAATGTTTTATAATGGAAATTCTGGGTGAATTTCCATAAAACAAGCCAAACAAAATGAACAGTAGGGAAGCGTAAGTAGCAAATTAGTGATGTTCCAAAATTATTTAATTAATTTCACAATAAGCTGTCTGGAGGCAACCCGAAGGCTCCTCTCTACAGGAGGCAACCCGAATGCTCCTCTCTACAGGAGGCAACCCGAAGGTTCCTCTCTACAGGAGGCAACCAGAAGGCTCCTCTCTACAGGAGGCAACCCGAAGGCTCCTCTCTACCAGAGGCAACCCGAGGGCTCCTCTACTGCAGGTAACCCGAAGGCTCCTCTCTACAGGAGGCAACCCGAAGGTTCCTCTAACTGGAGGCAACCCGAAGGCTCCTCTCTACAGGAGGCAACCCGAAGGCTCCTCTCTACGGGAGGCAACCCGAAGGCTCCTCTCTACCAGAGGCAACCCGAGGGCTCCTCTACTGCAGGTAACCCGAAGGCTCCTCTCTACAGGAGGCAACCCGAAGGTTCCTCTAACTGGAGGCAACCCGAAGGCTCCTCTCTACAGGAGGCAACCCGAAGGCTCCTCTCTACGGGAGGCAACCCGAAGGCTCCTCTCTACCAGAGGCAACCCGAGGGCTCCTCTACAGGAGGCAACCCGAAGGCTCCTCTAACTGGAGGCAACCCGAATGCTCCTCTCTACAGGAGGCAACCCGAAGGCTCCTCTCTACAGGAGGCAACCCGAAGGCTCCTCTCTACCAGAGGCAACCCGAAGGCTCCTCTCTACCAAAGGCAACCCGAGGGCTCCTCTAACTGGAGGCAACCCGAAGGCTCCTCTCTACAGGAAGCAACCCGAAGGCTCCTCTCTACGGGAGGCAACCCGAAGGCTCCTCTCTACCAGAGGCAACCCGAGGGCTCCTCTACAGGAGGCAACCCGAAGGCTCCTCTAACTGGAGGCAACCCGAAGGCTCCTCTCTACAGGAGGCAACCCGAAGGCTCCTCTCTACAGGAGGCAACCCGAAGGCTCCTCTCTACCGGAGGTAACCCGAAGGCTCCTCTCTACAGGAGGCAACCCGAAGGCTCCTCTAACTGGAGGCAACCCGAAGGCTTCTCTCTACAGGAGGCAACCCGAAGGCTCCTCTCTACCAGAGGCAACACGAAAGCTCCTCTACTGGAGGCAACGCGAAGGCTCCTCTCTACAGGAGGCAACCCGAAGGCTCCTCTCTACCAGAGGCAACCCGAAGGCTCCTCTACTGGAGGCAACCCGAAGGTTCGTCTCTACAGGATCAGGTCAGGTCAGGTATTCTAGGTCATTGATCAAGAAAACTTGCCACCTCCATGCAGCATAAAGGAGGTGCCACCTGTAGCTGTATAGACCCTCTTACTAGGGCAAATCTGGTCCTGTAACTAGGACCCCCTTCGTTCTGGGATAAGGACGCACTTGGTCCTGGATTAAGGACCCATATACTTGGCTGCAGGGGTATATGGCCTGACCAGGCAGATGGTGATCTACCAATGGCTGGTCAGGAGTAGAGTGTTCTCATGTCCACTCTGAGAGCACTTCACTGCGACCTGCACCTGGCAGCAAGGGTACAGGGCATGACCCAGCAGATGAGCTGCAACAGCCAATGGTGGGTCATGTGCGCCAGAGTAGATATGGGTGATGGGCCTCATATCTGACTCCATTGCGACACCAACCCTGTGGAATGGCAAACCAGGGTGCGGTATTTGCCCCGAGAGAGCTCTACAGGATGCAACCCGAAGGCTCCTCTCTACAGGAGGCAACCCGAGGCTCCTCTCTACAGGAGGCAACCCGAAGGCTCCACTCTACAGGAGGCAACCCGAAGGCCCCTCTCTACAGGAGGCAACCCGAAGGCTCCTCTCTACCAGAGGCAACCCGAAGGCTCCTCTCTACCAGAGGCAACCCGAAGGCTCCTATACTGGAGGCAACCCGAAAGCTCATCTCTACCGGAGGCAACCCGAAGGCTCCTCTCTACCAGAGGCAACCCGAAGGATTCTCTACTGGAAGCAACCCGAAGGCTCCTGTCTACAGGAGGCAACCCGAAGGCTCCTCTCTACAGGAGGCAACCCGAGGCTCCTCTCTACAGGAGGCAACCCGAAGGCTCCACTCTACAGGAGGCAACCCGAAGGCCCCTCTCTACAGGAGGCAACCCGAAGGCTCCTCTCTACCAGAGGCAACCCGAAGGCTCCTATACTGGAGGCAACCCGAAAGCTCATCTCTACCGGAGGCAACCCGAAGGCTCCTCTCTACCAGAGGCAACCCGAAGGATTCTCTACTGGAAGCAACCCGAAGGCTCCTGTCTACAGGAGGCAACCCGAAGGCTCCTCTCTACAGGAGGCAACCCGAGGCTCCTCTCTACAGGAGGCAACCCGAAGGCTCCTCTCTACCAAAGGCAACCCGAACGCTCCTCTACTGGAGGCAACCCGAAGGCTCCTCTCTACAGGAGGCAACCCGAAGGCTCCTTTCTACCAGAGGCAACCCGAAGGCTCCTCTACTGGAGGCAACCCGACGGTTCTCTCTCCAGGAGGCAACCCGAAGGCTCCTCTCTACAGGAGTCAACCCGAAGGCTCCTCTCTACAGGAGGCAACCCGAAGGCTCCTTTCTACAGGAGGCAACCCGAAGACTCCTCTCTACCAGAGGCAACCCGAAGGCTCCTCTACTGGAAGCAACCCGAAGGCTCCTCTCTACAGGAGGCAACCCGAATGCTCCTCTATAGCAGAGTCAACCCGAATGCTCCTCTACTGGAGGCAACCCGAAGGCTCCTCTCTACAGGAGGCAATCCGAAGGCTCCTCTCTACTAGTTGCAACCCGAAGGCTCCTCTCTACCGGAAGCAACCCGAAGACTCCTCTCTACCAGAGGCAACCCGAAGGCTCCTCTCTACCGGAGGCAACACGAAGGCCCCTCTCTACCGGAGGCAACCCGGAGGCTCCTCTCTACAGGAGGCAACCCGAAGGCTCCTCTCTACCGGAGGCAACCCGAAGGCTCCTCTCTACAGGAGGCAACACGAAAGCTCCTATCTACCAGAGGCAACCCGAGGGCACCTCTACTGCAGGTAACCCGAAGGCTCCTCTCTACAGGAGGCAACCCGAAGGCTCCTCTAACTGGAGGCAACCCGAAGGCTCCTCTCTACAGGAGGCAACCCGAAGGCTCCTCTCTACGGGAGGCAACCCGAAGGCTCCTCTCTACCAGAGGCAACCCGAGGGCTCCTCTACAGGAGGCAACCCGAAGGCTCCTCTAACTGGAGGCAACCCGAAGGCTCCTCTCTACAGGAGGCAACCCGAAGGCTCCTCTCTACAGGAGGCAACCCGAAGGCTCCTCTCTACAGGAGGTAACCCGAAGGCTCCTCTCTACAGGAGGCAACCCGAAGGCTCCTCTAACTGGAGGCAACCCGAAGGCTCCTCTCTACAGGGGGCAACCCGAATGCTCCTCTCTACAGGAGGCAACCCGAAGGCTCCTCTCTACCAGAGGCAACACGAAAGCTCCTCTACTGGAGGCAACCCGAAGGCTCCTCTCTACAGGAGGCAACCCGAAGGCTCCTCTCTACCAGAGGCAACCCGAAGGCTCCTCTACTGGAGGCAACCCGAAGGTTCGTCTCTACAGGATGCAACCCGAAGGCTCCTCTCTACAGAGGGCAACCCGAAGGCTCCACTCTACAGGAGGCAACCCGAAGGCTCCTCTCTACCAGAGACAACCCAAAGGCTCCTATACTGGAGGCAACCCGAAAGCTCATCTCTACCGGAGGCAACCCGAAGGCTCCTCTTTAACAGAGGCAACCCAAAGGATTCTCTACTGGAAGCAACCCGAAGGCTCCTGTCTACAGGAGGCAACCCGAAGGCTCCTCTCTACAGGAGGCAACCCGAAGGCTCCTCTCTACAGGAGGCAACCCGAAGGCTCCTCTCTACCAAAGGCAACCCGAAAGCTCCTCTACTGACTGGAGGCAACCCGAAGGCTCCTCTCAACAGGAAGCAACCCGAAGGCTCCTTTCTACCAGAGGCAACCCGAAGGCTCCTCTATTGGAGGCAACCCGAAGGTTCTCTCTACAGGAGGCAACCCGAAGGCTCCTCTCTACAGGAGTCAACCCGAAGGCTCCTCTCTACAGGAGGCAACCCGAAGGCTCCTTTCTACAGGAGGCAACCCGAGGACTCCTCTCTACCAGAGGCAACCCGAAGGCTCCTCTACTGGAAGCAACCCGAAGGCTCCTCTCTACAGGAGGCAACCCGAATGCTCCTCTCTACAGGAGGCAACCCGAAGGCTCCTCTCTACAGGAGGCAACCCGAATGCTCCTCTATAGCAGAGTCAACCCGAAGGCTCCTCTACTGGAGGCAACCCGAAGGCTCCTCTCTACAGGAGGCAATCCGAAGGCTCCTCTCTATAGGAGGCAACCCGACGGCTCCTCTCTACTAGTTGCAACCCGAAGGCTCCTCTCTACCGGAAGCAACCCGAAGGCTCCTCTCTACCAGAGGCAACCCGAAGGCTCCTCTCTACCGGAGGCAACACGAAGGCTCCTCTCTACCGGAGGCAACCCGGAGGCTCCTCTCTACAGGAGGCAACCCGAAGGCTCCTCTCTGCCGGAGGCAACCCGAAGGCTCCTCTCTACAGGAGGCAACCCGAAAGCTCATATCTACCAGAGGCAACCCGAAGGCTCCACTCTACTGGAGGCAACCCGAAGGCTCCTCTCTACTGAGGGCAACCCGAAGGCTCCTCTGTACCAGAGGCAACCCGAAGGCTCCTCTCTATAGGAGGCAACCCGAAGGCTCCTCTCTACCAGATGCAACCCGAAGGCTCCTCTACTGGAGGCAACCCGAAGGCTCATCTCTACCGGAGGCAACCCGAAGGTTCCTCTCTACAGGAGGCAACCCGAAGGGTCCTCTCTAGCAGAGGCAACCCGAAGGCACCTCTACTGGAGGCAACCCGAAGGCTCCTCTCTACATGAGGCAACCCGAAGGCTCCTCTACTGGAGGCAACCCGAAGGCTCCTCTCTACAGGAGGCAACCCGAAGGTTCCTCTCTACAGGAGACAACCCGAAGGCTCCTCTCTACCAGAGGCAACCCGAAGGCTCCTCTACTGGAGGCAACCCGAAGGCTCTTCTCTACAGGTGGCAACCCGAGGGCTCCTCTCTACCGGAGTCAACCCGAAGGCTCCTCTCTATAGGAGGCAACCCGAAGGCTCCACTCTACTGGAGGCAACCCGAAGGCTCCTCTCTACCGAAGGCAACCCGAAGGCTCCTCTCTACCAGAGGCAACCCGAAGGATTCTCTCTACAGGAGGCAACCCGAAGGCTCCTCTCTACCAGATGCAACTCGAAGGCTCCTCTACTGGAGGCAACCCGAAGGCTCCTCTCTACCGGAGGCAACCCGAAGGTTCCTCTCTACAGGAGGCAACCCGAAGGCTCCTCTCTACCAGAGGCAACCCGAAGGCTCCTCTACTGGAGGCAACCCGAAGGCTCCTCAACTGGAGGCAACTCGAAGGCTCCTCTCTACAGGAGGCAACCCGAAGGTTCCTCTCTACAGGAGGCAACCCGAAGGCTCCTCTCTACCAGAGGCAAGCCGAAGGCTCCTCTACTGGAGGCAACCGGAAGGCTCCTCTCTAAAGGAGGCAATCCGAAGGCTCCTCTCTACAAGTGGCAACCCGAAGGCTCCTCTCTACAGGAGGCAACCCGAAGGCTCCTCTCTACTAGTGGCAATCCGAAGGCGCCTCTCTACAGGAGGCAACCCGAAGGCTCCTCTGTACCTCTCTACTGGAGTCAACCCGAAGGCTCCTCTCTACAGGAGGCAACCCAAAGGATCCTCTCTACCAGAGGCAACCTGAGGGCTCATCTCTACTAGTGGCAACCCGAAGGCTCATCTCTGCCTCTCTACTGGAGTCAACCCAAAGGCTCCTCTCTACCAGAAGCAACCCGAAGGCTCCTCTCTACCAGAGGCAACCCGAAGGCTCCTATACTGGAGGCAACCCGAAGGCTCCTCTGTACCTCTCTACTGGAGTCAACCCGAAGGCTCCTCTGTACCTCTCTACTGGAGTCAACCCGAAGGCTCCTCTCTACAAGACGCAACCCGAAGGCTCCTCTCTACCAGAGGCAAGCCGAAGGCTCCTCTCTACTAGTGGCAACCCGAAGGCTCCCTCTCTACCAGAGGCAACCCGAAGGCTCCTCTCTACTAGAGGCAATCCGAAGGCTCCTCTCCAGGCACGCCGAAGGCTCCTCTCTACCTCTCTACTGGAGTCAACCCGAAGGCTCCTCTCTACCGGAGGCAGCCCGAAGGCTCCTCTCTACCGGAGGCAACCCGAAGGCTCCTCTCTATAGGAGGCAACCCGAAGGCTCCTCTCTACCAGAGGCAACCCGAAGGCTCCTTTCTATTGGAGGCAACCCGAAGGCTCCTATCTACTAGTGGCAACCCGAAGGCACCTCTCTACCGGAGGCAACCCTAAGGCTGCTCTCTACCAGAGGCAACCCGAAGGCTCCTTTCTACTGGAGGCAACCCGAAGGCCCCTTTCTACTGGAGGCAACCCGAAGGCTCCTCTCTACCGGAGGAACCCGATTGATTTATTATAACTTCCACCTCCGACTATCTGCGCCGCCACAGGGTGATTGCTCTTTAGTACTTCTAATGTGTAAGGAATGTTAGATATAAAGTTAAGACTGCAAATTAATTTATTTCCCCATCAGGCGGCTTTTCCACCCGGAACAGATGATCTCAGGGAAGGAGGATGCTGCTAACAATTACGCGAGAGGCCATTACACCATCGGTAATGAGATCAATGAGAGTGTGGTGCACCGCATTGAGATGATGGCCGAGAGCTGTGACAGTCTCCAGGGGTTCCTAGTGTTCCACAGCTTCGGCGGAGGAACAGGTTCCGGGTACACGTCACTCCTCCTAGAGAATCTGAGCTCCTTGTACCCGAAGAAGGCGAAGTTCCATCTGCCGATCTACCCTTCACCGCACATATCCACAGCCGTTGTCGAGCCGTACAATTCCGTGTTGGCCACGCATTGCACGTTGGAGCACGCAGATTGCGCCTTCATGGTAGATAACGAGGCCTGTTACGATATCTGCCGCAAAAATCTCGACATCGAACGACCCAACTACACGAATCTCAACCGCCTCATCGTACAGATTTTTAGCTCGATAACTGCCTCGTTGCGTTTCGACGGATGCCTCAACGTGGACTTAACGGAGTTCCAGACCAATCTGGTGCCCTTCCCGCGAATTCATTTTCCGCTCAGCACTTATGCCCCCATTATGACGGTGGAGAAACATTCGCACGAGATGGCGACCGTAGATCAGCTGACCAGAGCCTGTTTCACGACCTCCAACACACTCATCAAGTGCAACCCAATGAACGGCAAGTACATGGCATGTTGTTTGCTCTACAGAGGGGATGTAGTCCCAAGGGATGTCAACGCTGCTATAGGCCACATAAAGAGACAGGAGCAATACCGGTTCGTTGACTGGTGTCCTACTGGGTTCAAGGTTGGAATCAATTACCAGATGACTACGGTTGTACCGGGTAGCGATATGGCAAGGAGTCAACGATCTGTCTGCATGCTCAGCAACACAACATCCTTGGGGGAGGCTTGGGAAAGGCTCGACTACAAATTCGATTTGATGTACCAGAAGCGAGCATTCGTACATTGGTACGTCGGGGAAGGAATGGAGGAGGGTGAGTTCAACGACGCTCGGGAGGATTTGGCTGCTCTGGAGAGGGATTACCAAGAAGTTGGAATCGACACTAGAGACCTGACGGATGATGTTGATGAATAGATTAGGTACACGATAAATTATTATTAGGTATCTAAACCCCTGTGCTATTGATATATGGTGCTATTTCGGAAACGGCTAAACCTACTAAAATTACATTTTTGTAATAACTTCAAATGGGCGCCGCATTTATTTCCAACCCGGAACAATTCACATTAAATAAGTCAGGTTCGAAAAGATTTCCCAAACATATTAGCAGATTAGAAAACACAAAAGAAAGATAACTGCAATCAAAAAAATATATATGTTTTTGTGTTCTATATTATCGTATTATTGCCCAAAAAGTCTATAAAAATTGATTATTGTGAAAGTCATGCAAATAAAAAAATTCACCATTGTGACCTATTATTACAATCATCAATAGTATTTTAAACATCCTTTATATTATATCTTATATAATTATTGTGACGTTACTTACTAAATTTTAAAATTATTTAATTTAAATAATTTTTTCAAATAACTTTTTAGCCATTTATAACATCGTTGATATTATTTCCATAGTAACAACACTTATAATAAGGAAACGATGAGAAAAAAAATATGTTCATTAAGTGTATTTTATTCGTGAATCAATAGATACATGGTTTGGATAGAATTCACATAAATTATAACAAATGAAAATAAAATGTCCCCACTTTGTGGGTTTTACACAATTACAAACAAATAAAATATCAACCAATCATATTATTGTACTATACAATTTATTAACGGATACAATTAAAACGTCAAATTAAAAAACAACCAATATCTTTATTATTAATAAATATTTTACAATTAAAATTGTCGAAGGAACATTTTGCACAGTGAATATAAAAATATATTATTCCAATAAAGAAGGAAACATTATTACTTCTCGCTTTAGTTTTGAAATGCTAGTAAGGGTATGTAAGGTAATATAAAGGCGTCACCTGAAAGCGAAAGATAGCTAGGCACTTTCATCAGAATATATATAAAGTTTCAATAACGAAATAAAATTAAGTAAAAAAATGTCGTGTATAATAGTGTGATACATTATAGGATTCCCTGTATAAAGTGATACTTTATAGGATTCCTGTATAAAGTGATACTTTATAGGATTCCTGTATAAAGTGATACTTTATAGGATTCCTGTATAAAGTGATACATTATAGGATTCCTGTATAAAGTGATACATTATAGGATTCCTGTATAAAGTGATACTTTAAGGATTCCTGTATAAAGTGATACTTTATAGGATTCCTGTATAAAGTGATACTTTAAGGATTCCTGTATAAAGTGATACATTATAGGATTCCTGTATAAAGTGATACTTTATAGGATTCCTGTATAAAGTGATACTTTAAGGATTCCTGTATAAAGTGATACTTTAAGGATTCCTGTATAAAGTGATACATTATAGGATTCCTGTATAAAGTGATACTTTATAGGATTCCTGTATAAAGTGATACTTTAAGGATTCCTGTATAAAGTGATACTTTAAGGATTCCTGTATAAAGTGATACATTATAGGATTCCTGTATAAAGTGATACTTTATAGGATTCCTGTATAAAGTGATACTTTATAGGATTCCTGTATAAAGTGATATTTATAGGATTCCTGTATAAAGTGATACTTTATAGGATTCCTGTATAAAGTGATATTTATAGGATTCCTGTATAAAGTGATACTTTATAGGATTCCTGTATAAAGTGATATTTATAGGATTCCTGTATAAAGTGATACATTATAGGATTCCTGTATAAAGTGATACTTTAAGGATTCCTGTATAAAGTGATACTTTATAGGATTCCTGTATAAAGTGATACTTTAAGGATTCCTGTATAAAGTGATACTTTATAGGATTCCTGTATAAAGTGATACTTTATAGGATTCCTGTATAAAGTGATATTTATAGGATTCCTGTATAAAGTGATACTTTATAGGATTCCTGTATAAAGTGATATTTATAGGATTCCTGTATAAAGTGATACTTTATAGGATTCCTGTATAAAGTGATATTTATAGGATTCCTGTATAAAGTGATACTTTATAGGATTCCTGTATAAAGTGATATTTATAGGATTCCTGTATAAAGTGATACTTTATAGGATTCCTGTATAAAGTGATACTTTATAGGATTCCTGTATAAAGTGATACATTATAAGATTCCTGTATAAAGTGATACTTTATAGGATTCCTGTATAAAGTGATACTTTATAGGATTCCTGTATAAAGTGTTACTTTCTAGGATTCCTGTATAAAGTGATACTTTATAGGATTCCTGTATAAAGTGATACTTTATAGGATTCCTGTATAAAGTGATACTTTATAAGATTCCTGTATAAAGTGATACTTTATAGGATTCCTGTATAAAGTGATACTTTATAGGATTCCTGTATAAAGTGATACTTTAAGGATTCCTGTATAAAGTGATACTTTATAGGATTCCTGTATAAAGTGATACTTTATAGGATTCCTGTATAAAGTGATACTTTAAGGATTCCTGTATAAAGTGATACTTTAAGGATTCCTGTATAAAGTGATACTTTAAGGATTCCTGTATAAAGTGATACTTTAAGGATTCCTGTATAAAGTGATACTTTAACGATTCCTGTATAAAGTGATACTTTAAGGATTCCTGTATAAAGTGATACTTTAAGGATTCCTGTATAAAGTGATACTTTAAGGATTTCTGTATAAAGTGATACTTTAAGGATTCCTGTATAAAGTGATACTTTATAGGATTCCTGTATAAAGTGATACTTTATAGGATTCCTGTATAAAGTGATACTTTATAGGATTCCTGTATAAAGTGATACTTTATAGGATTCCTGTATAAAGTGATACTTTAAGGATTCCTGTATAAAGTGATACATTATAGGATTCCTGTATAAAGTGATACATTAAGGATTCCTGTATAAAGTGATACTTTAAGGATTCCTGTATAAAGTGATACTTTATAGGATTCTGTATAAAGTGATACTTTATAGGATTCCTGTATAAAGTGATACTTTATAGGATTCCTGTATAAAGTGATACTTTATAGGATTCCTGTATAAAGTGATACTTTATAGGATTCCTGTATAAAGTGATACTTTAAGGATTCCTGTATAAAGTGATACATTATAGGATTCCTGTATAAAGTAATACATTAAGGATTCCTGTATAAAGTGATACTTTATAGGATTCCTGTATAAAGTGATACTTTAAGGATTCCTGTATAAAGTGATACTTTAAGGATTCCTGTATAAAGTGATACTTTAAGGATTCCTGTATAAAGTGATACTTTAAGGATTCCTGTATAAAGTGATACTTTAAGGATTCCTGTATAAAGTGATACTTTATAGGATTCTGTATAAAGTGATACTTTATAGGATTCCTGTATAAAGTGATACTTTATAGGATTCCTGTATAAAGTGATACTTTATAGGATTCCTGTATAAAGTGATACTTTATAGGATTCCTGTATAAAGTGATACTTTAAGGATTCCTGTATAAAGTGATACATTATAGGATTCCTGTATAAAGTGATACATTAAGGATTCCTGTATAAAGTGATACTTTACAGGATTCCTGTATAAAGTGATACTTTAAGGATTCCTGTATAAAGTGATACTTTAAGGATTCCTGTATAAAGTGATACTTTAAGGATTCCTGTATAAAGTGATACTTTAAGGATTCCTGTATAAAGTTATACTTTAAGGATTCCTGTATAAAGTGATACTTTATAGGATTCTTGTATAAAGTGATACATTAAGGATTCCTGTATAAAGTGATACATTAAGGATTCCTGTATAAAGTGATACATTGCATGCCATGCGGTTAATAGCCAATGTAAAATTTTACATACATTATTGTTGGGGTATGACACAACAAAGTATTTTATTAGACAGGGGTATGCGGTAGTCAATGGACCGCCTATAGTTTGCTTACCAGTTAATTACTACACATCGATAGAATAAATACTTTATAATTTTCTCTTTTTAACTTCATTGATATCAATCTGATCACCAGGACGTTTTCCCGTGGATAAATCACTTAGTTGGCCGCCATTACTTGCCATATTAGACAACGCGATTGGCCAGTTATTATTGATGTAACCATTGGGTAGATAGAAGGGATAATGGGCCGTTTGACTTGTGGTAGAGTTACTAGATCCAATACTATTGGCAGCAGTTAAACTATCAGCTGATTGGCTAGATCCAATTGGCGATGTGTCAATACCGTAGTATTGGGAAAGGAGGGCGGCGTACTCAGGTGATTGGATGGCGGCAGCCGCCATCAACCCTGCGTAATCCTCAGTTCCTATTGGCTGGGAGCTTGATTCGCTTGATTTCAAATGGTTAAATTCAGGGGGGCTGGCTGTGGAGTCCGGTGACGTAATCACAGGAGCTTGGGATGAATAGCCAATTGAAGCAGTGGTGGCATCATTTGGGGAGGATTGGTTGGGCATTCCAGAATAACCAGCAAAGTTAGGCACCGCTAGAGGGAGCGATAAACCCATTTGTGAGTCCTTATTGGCCTGACCAATCACGGAACTCAGTGGGTATTGGCCAGCATTAAATGGGTTTTGCATTAGAGAAGCGCCTATTTGGGGCTGTTGGAGGGGCGGCTGTGATTGGTTGAGAAACGGCCGCAACATTAATTGCTGCTGCATTAGAATCTGTTGGTTCATTAGCATAGGCGATATAGGCCCGAACTGTCTGATTGGTTGCATCGCGTTGATTAGATTAGAGAAACCCTCGCCATTGGCCGTTGGTTGAGATCGTTGGTTCTGTTGAGATTGAAGTTGTGCTGATAGGATTGAGTTGGATAATGCCATCTGATTGAAATCGACTCCTGTAAAAGAAACAATAATTAATAATAAAGGTTGAATTTCCTGCCAAAGCTTTCATATTTAAACAGGAAACAACAAACAGTACTACATGGGTTCTCACCTGCCCCTGGTGGTCGCACCATACCATATGGTATAGTTGGTTGCCTTGGGATCCCGAGCAACGAGGAAGGAGTTCCGAGCAGACTGGTTGGCCTCTGGTCGCCTGGCAACCCAGGGGCTCCCGAGGATAGCAACGGAGTCGCTTGTCGTAGTCCGGGTAACAGACCCATACCGGTAGGGATTCCCTGATTGGTCCCCGACGGCCGTGCCGATTTCTGCATCATTCTAGAATACGTATTTCGTCCGCTGTGCCCCGGCGTTATAAAACTAACCTGGAGATTAGAAATAAAAACTTAAAAGTATAATAATTATTTAATATCTGCAAAAAATAAGAATATTTGTTAACAAAGCTCGCGGAATTTTATTTTTATTCTACAGATAGTTAATAAATATTAGGAAACT
>JAUCBJ010003320.1:0-10719 GCA_032718475.1 Nemertoderma westbladi
ACCATGTCCTGGAATATAGTGTCGTTATTCAGGTACCTGCCTCCCCCCCACCCTGCCCCCCCCCCCCCCCCCAAATTGTTCTACAAATCTTAATGAGATTGCATGCAATTTGAAACAGATAGTTTCACCTCCCTCTTCCTCCGTGGGTGAGCCAGAATTTTTATTTTTGCTTTCAATCTTAGGCTACAAGTTTTTGAAAAATGTGTCTCCGGCGATATTTCACAGGTCACAGTGCAATCATTTTTCAACCTTATAGTGATTTGATGGTACCAATAGAAAGCTGCACATGTAAGGATTTCCAAATATGTAAAAACATTTGAATTTGGTTGGGAAATAGCTGAGATATTGGCATTCGAAAGTGGCATATACAGTATTTGTTTCCCTTGCAGGCCATTATATTCTATTTAATAAATACACAATGTTCTAGAACATTTTGTTTATTCCATACGTAGCTGGGCAACAATGCAATGCCACTTTAATTATACTATTACGTAGCTATTCATAAATAAACAAAATGTTATAGAATATGGTATTTTTATTTAATAGAATAAAATAACCTTTATGCAGATGCAAAACCATGCAACTTTTGAACGCTCATATCTCAGCTATTTTTCAACGGAATTTAGATTATGTTAAATATCTGGCATCCTTACATAATGGCCAGCTTTCCATCAGTACCAACAAATAACTACTGCACTATAAGGTTGAAGAATAACTGGAGTGTAACTGGTGAAATATCACCGAAGACACATTTTTTAAACGCTTGTAGCTAAAGATTGAAAGCAAAAATAAAAATTCTGGCTCACCCACGGAGGAGGAGGGAGGTGAAACTATCTCTGTTTCAAATTTCATGCAATCTCATTAAGATTTGTAGAAATATTTGGGGGGGGGGGGGGGGGGGGTGGACAGGTACCTGAATAACGACACTATATGCCAGGACGGTAATGGTGAAAAATATCGAGACTTGAAAAATATCGAGAGTAAAAATAACGAGAGTAAAAATATCGAGAGTAAAAATAACGAGTGTTGAAAATTAACGTGATTAAAAAATATCGAGAGTAAAAATAACGCGAGATGAAAAATATAGAAAATAACGAGTGTTGAAAAATGTCGAGAGTAAAAATATCGAGTGTTGAAAAATATTGAGTGTTGAAAAATATCGAGAGTAAAAATATCGAGAGTAAAAATATCGAGAGTAAAAATATCGAGTGTTGAAAAATATCGAGAGTAAAAATAACGAGTGTTGAAAAATATCGAGTGTTGAAAAATATCGAGCGTAAAAATATTGAGTGTTGAAAAATATCGAGTGTTGAAAAATATCGAGAGAAAAAATATTGAATTTTTGAGCATTTTATTTAGAATTATGGAACAATATTGCAGTGCATGGGTTACAACCATGGCGTACTATATACAAGGCCATGCCATCGAGTTAACTGGGGGCGGTGACTGGGGGCAAGAATTATTTTACAACAATTTGATATTTTGATATGGGGAGAGTTCTATAAATTTTCATTTACTGCAATTTGGTCAATGGACGTAATTGAAGCCTCCTCGGTTTGTAAGATACCAAATTTTACGGTAGCTAGTGTTTTAGGTAGGTTTAGTTATTAGTAATTTCGACACTGGTTCCTACACTCCCTTCTATAAATATTTTGTATTACCTAGTTCTTATTACTATTTGTATAGAAAATGGTCCAGAACATGTTAGCTATTTTCTACTAAGAAGCCGGTGGCCCTGCTTCGCGCTTCAGATATTAATGATGGGGACGAATACTGCAAACAGACTTGGTAACTTATGCAGTTGTTATCCCGCCATTCGCTGATCACTTTGAGAAATACTATCTTCCATCGCTGCAACTCAGAACTAAATGGTTTGCGCAGCAAGAAAATATCAGCTCCGGAGACATAGTCCTAATAGTCGATTCGGATCTTCCCCACAAGAGGTGGCAGATAGGTCGTATCATCGAGACCCATATATCCGATGATGGTTTAGTGCGATCGGTAGAACTCGTAGTGATGAAGCATAATTATAAGAAGAAGGGAATAGTCTTTGAGACTCAACAACTCAATTGCCCAGTTGGTCGTCTGTGTCTATTAGAGCGAGACCGAGAGTTACTACCTATCTACAACCACCTCCCAGATCCAATAAACATCTATGGACTCAATAACTCATTATTTATGGGAGTGGGTGTGTGACAACCTTTCATTTATTTTATTTGTTTTATTTTTATATTTATGTACGCCTTATTATGTAATTTTATATTATTATAATCGTTTTATTTAATTTTATTTAGTAGAATAATTCTATAAATAATTATTCAGTTAATTAGTGCAATACCTTTCGTATTTTATATTAATTAGTGTTACAATACACATATTTTAGTTAAAGACGGGAAATAATTTCATTTTTTCTCTCTTCCTTACTGTCCGTATATTATTATAAATACGTGATTACAGTAAGTACTTATTAAAGTACAATCTACCTTGGTTCTACTGTACTTTAGGCAAAGTTTAGATCCTCGTGTCTCGGCTAAACCAAGCTCTGGGTACACCTTGGAAACGACTTGCCACTTTTCACTGACATTGCTTATAGCAATATTGCTCTCATACCGTAGTCCTAAAATAATACGTATACTGTAGTAGGAGATGTCAATTTAACAGTAAATCTGTCAAAGTAAATCTGTTAAATCCTTTGACCATCTGAAATTCTAGTCGATTAATATATCATGGCACCCACCGATATGACAGATATGACCCAACATTGCACATCAAAAAAACATTCTAAATTGTCGTGGTCAGAAGATGCAAATACTGAATTTTTAAAACTTGAAACTGCAATAAGCAATGCTATAACTCTTGCTTTTCCAAAAATAAATGCAACAATTATTCTGACAACAGATACATCCGAAAAAGCAGTAGGAGCAGTTGTTACTCAAGTGATTGACGGTGAGAGTAGTCCACTTGCTTTCTTCTCTCTTAAATTACGACTTTGGAAAGTAAAAAATCAACTTTTGACCAAGAACTCCTGGCTGTTTATCTTTCTCTAAAACATTTTCCTTGGCTACTTGGATTGGAGTTTAAAGTACAAACGGATCATAAACCCCTGGTTATTGCAATGGTGTTGAAAACCCCTACACCGCAACAGACTCGTTGGTTGGTTTTCATTTCGGAGGATAATAACGAACCTGTCTTTAGACTGGGTAGTTTTTGTCTAAAGCTGAGGCCGGCAAAAACACGATGGATATATTTACCTATATCACTATATATGTCACTATATCACTCACTATGTATGTTCACCAAATGGCTTGAAACCACTTGCATGCATTGTAAAATTGTAAACGCAAGTATTTATCAATTGTTGTCTAGTTGTTGAATAAAAAAGTTGGGAACGATTCGAAGTGCGATATTCGAAATATTTGCATATTTTCAACATTATTGAACGCGAAATTAAATACCCACAACTCCCTTGCTTGAAATGTTTTTCAGGTGATTGATATTTAGCAATTATTATGAGGTTACTTACTACTGAAATCTGACAGAATGCCAAACGTATTATTATAGTTCTATCTCTATTCAGCCAGTTAGTGTAATGTCAAGCAGTACATCATTTATATATCGTATGTATCTATAGGGCCTAATTGTCATCGTTATAATACTGTCATCAACTTAGGCTAAGCTCAATTGTAATGCAAAGGCTTAGTAGGTTTTGTATATCTGGGACGTTTACAACAGCTGTCGATTAAACTAACAAAACCATAAAACTGAACCAGGGTGGCTGCCAGCCGGGTACCAACGGCTGTTGGGTAGACTTAAGGGAACATTTCACAAACTTTCATAGGATGCTTGTACATGTACATTATATTGGTTGCTCCGATGTTTTTATTAGGCTAACTGAGAATGTATCAGGTATAAATACTGTAATTATAGTGTTCTTTATTTTATTTATCTAATACAGAAAAGACCCCTCCGCAGAATAAACTGCTCTTTTGGGCCGTTTCTCAGGTTGCGGATATGGATACCATTTCACACATCATCGTAGTAATTGTGATTATGATTTGTTTGCCTAGGCGAATGTGTATTACATTAGATGGGAGGCAGTTTTTTGGTTGATGCAAGTCATTCTTGGTTTGCATCTTCCAATCCCATCTGTTTCTTGGAGTCTGTGTAAGACAGGTTCGTTTAAAGCCACCTTGATGGCGTTCTAGTTGCACTATACATTATATCAGAAAACTTGGTTACGGATGCGTTTTCTCGCCCAGAAGCTGAGGTAGAACACACTTCTGATGATATAGAATACACTGAGCTTCCCAAAGAACAAGCAAATAGATAGATAGATAGATAGATAGATAGATTTATTTATACATTATGTAAAAACAATAACAAATACACCAAACAATGTACCGGTATAAAGGTATTGTCCAACATAACATATAGGATTACCCCTAAAGTTTTGCAGCTTATTTCCAAGGGGGTCCTTTCCAAATGACCCTAGCCTTCAAGCTTTCTTAAAAAAAACAAGTCTACCACTAAAAATATTATCCATAGGTGGAAATATATTCTGGTGTGATGATTCTAATAATCAACTTCGCCCATATATACCAACACAACTACGTTACAAAACATTCAGACAACTTCATGATTTGTCCCACCCAGGACCAAAAGCATTGGTGAAGATGATGAAGGAACGATATATTTGGCCCGATATTAGCAGGGAAGTTTCTAAATGGGCTAAAGAATGTTTGGATTGTCAATCGTCTAAAATAACTCTGCATACATAATCGCCAGTTCAAACTATTCCTACACAATCTCGATTTTACACACTGCATATAGATATAGTGGGTCCTCTTCCCCCATCCTGTGGATATAAATATCTAGTAACTATTGTTGATCGTTTTAGTCATTGGATGGAAGTTATTCCCACTTGTAATATTACAACAGAAACCGTTGCCGGAGCATTAATTCGTGCATGGATCTCACGTTTTGGAGTACCTAGAATTATCATAAGCGACAGAGGAGCACAATTCCATTCAGCTCTTTGGAGTTGTTTAATGCCGAGACTAGGAATCGAAAGAAAACGAACAACCTTATACCACCCAGCCTGCAATGGGGCTGTTGAAAGATTTCATCGCCAACTAAAGGATGCATTACATGCTGTATGCACATATTCCAACTGGTATGACTCCTTGCCACTAGCACTGTTTGGACTCAGATCAACAATTGGTGAACATGGATACTTGCCATCACAACAAACTTGTATATGGCTCAGAAATCTCTTCACCTTCTGAGTATTTCATGGATATAGTACCACAACATGACCTACCCAATAGTTCCTTTATTGACAAGCTATTCAATAAAATCAAAAATTTTACTCCACCAAAACGATTATACAATAAACCACAGTATATTCCCAAAGACCTGTCCGAAGCATCTCATGTGTGGCTTCGATGGGAGATTCGACAATCGTCACTCCAAAGACCTTATCACGGTCCTTATAAGGTTATAAATCGTAATGATAAAACAGTTGTTATACTACTAAATGGTAAAGAAAACCGTGTATCAGTTGACCGAATAAAGCCAGCTATTCAGTTTGGAGATACAATGTGCACTCAAGAAGACATTACATCAAATGAAATCAAAAGAAATAAACGCCACCGCCGTCATGTCATATTTCTCCTTAATACAAAAACCTATCATTATTCACATTGAATGCTCCGCTTTTTAGGAAGGGTATCATCTAGAGCGAAATATATCAATCAAATTATTGATGAACTCATTTATTCTGCCGTGAAATAATTGTGGCAATCATTAAACTCTAAACTTTAAACATTAAATTATATTGTTGAATGACCTTTAGTCAGTCAGCCGTTGCTTAAACTTTTGTGGTGACTGGTAAAGTTACATAGATATAACATATGCAATCAATTTTGTAATATTATTAAATATACAATTTGTAAATTAAACATTTGTCTAAAGTTAAAATTATATTTCGAATTTATTTCGCTTTATTCATATTGTTTTCTTAATTAATCTTAATCAATTGATTTTATTGTGCACGAAAATTATTGATCCTTACACAGGGCAATCAATTATCCAATTTAATTGCGACTGTCCCAATCAATTATCCAATTTTTTGAAATCACCGATTAATTAATTGGGGTCAATTAATTGTATGTCCAATTAATATTTGATAACCCTTGATTAAAATTGCTTCTTTAGACAGTAAAAGCAATAGGCAAACAACAAATGTATTTGACCATAAAACCACACTATCTGCAAATGTTTACTTCGTGTGGTTTGCAGGGCACCAATCTTCTTATTAGACACCAACGCTGATCTTCTTAATCTGCTTAGCAGGCACCAATCTTGATCTTGATGCACTGCAGTGCTGCAGGTACAATAAGTTTCATTCATCAGACAGATGCAAAACAATAAACGATTGGCTCAACAGGTCCAACCGTGTTGTAATTGGTCAGGTAAATGAGAATCATAATTATGGATAACTGAGCAATGTGATAAGAGGAGATTCATCAAGGGAGGCCATATCTGCTATACTGGATGCGGATTTTTTCGATTACAATTAATAGGCAGTAGTTAATTTCTGAAACAAAAATTTCTCCACCACTTAGAATCTGTTTGGCTTTCCACGATTTAAAATGATAACACCGCCGTATGTTCGCCTGTTCGTCGATGTTTGCCTGTTTACACGAATTTATGCAGTCATTCCTGTTATTTTTGCCGTGCAGCTGAGTTGGATGGACTTGATTGATTCACGATTCGGTGTTTTCTTTATTTGGCATTGAACAACGAAAATAACAGGCTCCGATTCCACATCATCTAGAATCATAATATAAAGGCTATTCAAATGGGCGTATCTTTCAAATTTGCAGGAACTGTAATATAACATATTTATCGACAAGGGCGTAGCCAGGAATGTCTCTTAAGAGTTGGATGGAGATAACAAGTTACATGTTAGGCCTATAATAACTTTGTTAACATCTACCTCTAATTTTATTCAATTTAATTTAAGAAATTTAGTATTATGAATATTTTAGTATGGGGGTCCTTAACGCTAACACCTAATAACAATATAAATTGAAATTACACAATGTACACAAAGGATGATAATATTGAGGGTCTTTAGTTGGTTGGGTAAGTTACAAATTTTACTGTATTACATCACTAGCAACTGCAGGAAGTGTACTGTGTCGTTATAAATATAATGTTTAATGGGGAAGGAATACCTGTTAATTAAATCCAAGGAAAGGTAATGTGTCTGTCTAAATATGGTAATTGTGTTAGTTAAATTTGACAGAATGATAAGCTACATACCATACATTTATTGTACAGTATTACAGTAGTACATTATAATGCGGTTAGCTTTTTAATACATACTACATACAGTAGTTTAGTTAGTACACTATAACGGGGTTAGGTAAAATATGTGTACCTGGACAATACAATAATAATATAGTATAAAAATAAATTTGGTATAATAGGGTTAGGTGAATTTCAACCCTGAAAACCCTGTAACTATTTATACAAGTTTATTAAGCTGGTTGCAAACACATGTTATGTATGCCTACTGTACTTGTACGAGTAATACTGTGGGTTGGAGGTACAGTATCATTGAACCAACTTGAAAAATATAAACTCGGGATATAAACTCTGGAAATTATGTACAGTATTATTATTTACAATATGTAAAATAATGTGAAATAAATGTTACATACCCGAACAAGTGTAGGAAATATATGGAGGTACAAGAAATGTGTCGTACATGTGATTAAAAACTACCGTTTATTAGTACACTACTACTACTACTACTACTAGGATCGTCATGCTGCATTGCAGCTGCATTTTTAAGAATGCTGTGCCGGCTTGTCGACAAAATTGCGCGGCCACAACTCCCTATCACCCATGACATTTTCTAGATCATCCGCATCTTCAAGGGCAGTGTCCTTTAAGATGCGTCTCAAGAAAGTCATGGGCTGTCCAAAATGCTTATTCACTCCATGAGGATGCCAAAGCACGAGATTATGCAATGGCTGGTCCTCACGGCGAAAGCAATGTCCTGCAAAGCGGAGGCTGCTTTGTTCTGGTGTCAAGCTTGGGGGAACCAATGCGACACCTCCAATGTTATATAGTGTCTGGTTGGAGTGTGTGCAATGTACTTGACACAATGAACCCGGCGTAGCATTCTTGTGAATGTGCCATCCAGAGATTTGGTGTCCTCAGCAGTTAGAGCCCAGCATGGACTCCCATAGAGGAGTACTAAAACTTCTGCTGCTCTAATTAATCGGACCTTAAGTTTCCGACTAATTCTATGTGACTTCCAAATTCTGGAACTAGCCTATTCAAGGCTGCCCTGCCCATGCCATGCTATTAGTACACAACACATATCATGTCTTTGTAACCAACTTATTTAAATCGTCTAGCGAGTTTCTGTGTTTTTTAAAAGTTCCACGGCTTCTCGTGTGTATTTTGTGCAAATATGTAAATACATATGGATTATAGATGTTATATTGACACTCGGAAGTGACTCGTTCTGGGAATCTCTCACAAAGCTTTTGATAGCTCTTCCACTGAGTCACACACTGTAACTGTACCCAAGCAGTGATTGTGGGCGAAGATTGCCTGCGGGCCAAGGTTTCCGCCGGGCGATAGCACTAGAGTAGATGGAGTAGATACTATCCTTCTAATATTTTATTTTATAGGTTTTTGCGATGCTACATAAAAAATACATATATACCACTACACTATCACTAGATGCATCGCCAGGTGCTTCAGCAAGGCAATCTCCCCCAGTTCAGGATCGGCCATAAAAATCCTTATTACATCTGCATTACCAAGTAAGACAGTGCCTTTTTGCAGACATTTCAATAATGTCAAAGACGGACCTACATGTTTTCTCTTACCATAGAACAATAAAAACGCAAAGTTTGATCAGTTCTACTGTAGTAGAGGTCGGCAAGACTCAATCTATAATTATTGCTTCAGGGTACAATATAGTCCGAAATATATTGCCTTATGCATATATATAATGCCTTGCATGTAAGCATATCGTAAAATTTTCACTGATTTCCTCTGGTTCCAAGTTAGAAAGTGCGCTATAACTTAAAGTAAATAATAATGAATAATAAATATTTAATGAATAATGGAGTTTTGTTGAGTGAAATTAATTTTATTAATTTATTCGAAAACATACTTACTGTATATATTACAACCGTCGTCCACCTGATGGCTAGTTTGTGCCAGTTGCAAGAAAAGTACTCGAAGTATTAGTACTGGAACTTGCTAGTACTTGAAGTAAAGACCTCCTGTTTACTTCTCCAGCAGTGCCAACTGAATCGTAGTCAGCGTTCATGTAGAATAATATAATGTCATGTGTTCATGTAATGTACGAGTTGATACAGATGGCATTGTACCATAAAGCTTGGCGTTTGTCATGTGTTGTCTGTCGCTGATGTTTAGTGCGGTCCTTAGTGTTTTGTGTAACAACCATTAATTCGTTGTTCAAGTGATTTCAACAGTGAGGTTACTTCTGATTTATGGAAGCTAAATAAACCAGCCTATGTGTTACAAGATGCGCCACGCTTATGTTAAGTTACTTTAAGAGAGGATATCATTTCTTTGGAAAGAATTTGAGTCCTGTCGAGTTAGTTGGTTCTTCTAAGATATTGAATATCTTAGATAAGCTCAGTAAGATATTATGTGTAAAAACCTCTTCTAAAATGGATTATAAATGAACGTAATTTCTAGGATTTTACTTCACGCAGCAAGATAACAAAGATATTTATATTTCCCTTGATCATTTTATTGTATCCTACTTTGATCAAGAGGTTTATATTTTAAAGACCTAGATTTAAATAAAATGAAGAAGCTTTACAATTCCACTTTGGGGAAACTCATGTGGCTTACCAAAAGTTACAATATAAGTGAACGCAGATAGTAGAACCATCTTCTCATGACCTGAATATCCTTTTTCCAAACTTATCAGGAGTGTGAAGACTCAGCAGCCAGTTATGTTAATGTATATATATCATCTAACAAGAACTTATCCTGTAAAGCCCAATACATTTTTGTGGATGCCTTATTATTGGTAGGTATGCTTTCTCAAGTTGGTATTATCATATTGTGGGATCTAGGACACTTCCCCCCGGACAGTTCCCCTCCGGACACTTCCCCCCGCCCAAGTAGGACACTTCCCCCCCGGACACTTCCCCCCCCCCGGACACTTGCCCCCGGACACTTCCCCCCAGTTAAAGTGTTAAAATTAATCTGGGTGCACCAAAGCAATAAACAAATGTTAAAGATGGTTACAGGACAAGTTGTATCTAGTCAATTTTTTTCAAAATTATAAAAGAAACATTTTTATAGTCAAATTTTGTTTGTTTTTCTTTTAATTGGGGGCTGCCGCCCCCAAACCCCCGCTTCTTTTGTTGTGGGCTGCCCTTGAGTTCCTTGAGTGCCCGCAAGGTGAAAGACTTAAGACCATTTTGAAATAATTAATTCATGTTTGTATCATCAGATAATGAATTGACTAAGCCTAAAGTAGGAGCTGTATTGAATGTTAACCAATTTAATATATAAATTATCTACAATATTATATAATTCAACAAAATCCTATTAAAAATATTGCAAGTAACCAGGAAATTTAATATGTAGTGTGTATAATATCTATATAGTATATATAGTAATATGTATATCAATATGTAATGC
>JAUCBJ010003321.1:0-25982 GCA_032718475.1 Nemertoderma westbladi
GGAGTGAGTAAAAAATTCATATTGGTATTATTTTCTATTCTGGCAATAAGTTTTGATCGCATATGTGTCCCATCCTATCCCATCCTAGTAGACATGTACCGAACAACAAGAGTCCCACAAGAAATGAAAACAAATAAGTTGGTGCCAGTTCCCAAGAAGGGCAACCTAACACTCTATGGTTCTTTTCGGGGAATCTCATTCATCTCGATTGCTGCAAAGCTATACAATAGGATTCTATTAAATCGCATCAGGGATCCCATTGAGAGACTGCTCCGTGGAAATCAGAATGGGTTCCGTAAAGGTCGTGGGACCATGGAGCCCATTTTGGCACTTAGAAGGATAATTGAAGAGTTATCAAAAAAGAAAGACAGGCATCTGGCTGTTATTTTTGTTGACTTCTTCAAGGCCTTTGATTCAGTCTCTCGCTCACGTATGTTCAGCATACTTTCATTATATGGGATTCCTGATGAAATTATTGCAGCAATCAGATCAGTATACGATGGTTCGACAACATTTGTGTCTACTGTTGATGGTGACACACAACCATTTGAAGTGTTATGGGGCGTCCTCCAAGGAGACACACTTGCACCATTCTTGTTCATTATTGTGGTTGACTATGTTCTACGTATGTCCTTAGATCATTATAATGATGATGGGGTGATGATAACTCCACCTACTGGCTCCAGAAGTCGAGGAAATCCTGCCAAGTACCTAACTGATCTAGACTTTGCTGATGACTTAGGAGTACTCTCAGAATCATTAGAGGGAGCCCAACGGCTCCTCAGCTCATTAGAACATGCTGCTTCTAGTGTTGGTCTTTTTATTAACTCCAGAAAGACCAAAATTCTGACAGTTAACTTTGAAAGTCCTCAGCAAGTCTCTGATCGGATGAGCATAAGCTCAAAGGATGGTATGCTTGAGCATGAGGACGACTTCTGTTACCTGGGATCATGGATCCGGAAGTCAGGTGAGGACCTTCGAATACGTAAGGGAAAGGCATGGGCAGCCTTGAATAGGCTTTCCAGGATTTGGAAGTCACCGAGAATTAATCGGAAACTTAAGGTCCGATTATTTAGAGCAGCAGTAGTTCCAGTACTCCTCTATGGGAGTCCATGCTGGGCTCTAACTGCTGAGGACACCAAATCTCTGGATGGCACATTCACAAGAATGCTATGCCGGGTTCATTGTGTCAAGTACAATGCACACATCTCCAACCAGACACTATATAACATTGGAGGTGTCTCATTGGTTCCCCCAAGCTTGACACTAGAACAAAATCGTCTCCGCTTTGCAGGACTTGTCTTGTACTTTGGCAGCCTCATGGAGTGAATAAGCATGGTGGACAGCCCATGACTTTCTTGAGACGCATCTTAAAGGACACTGGCCTTGAAGATGCGGATGATCTAGCAAATGTCATGGGTGATAGGGAGTTGTGGCGGTGCAATTTTGTTGACAAGCCGGCACAGCATTCTTAAAAATGCAGCTGCAATGCAGCATGCCGATCCTAGTAGCATATGTGTTGGCTTGTATGTACTACTGTATATATAACTTTTTTTTATGGTTATAGCGACTTTTGACATTTGCAAAAGAAGGAATCATCTACAAAGATAAAGGCGAAAAAAAACCGAAACTATATTGGGGAGAAATAAAATCCACCGGACAGAACAGAAACATATTGAGCATAACACGAGATTGTCCCTTAACACAGAAAAACAAAGACAAAATCTACACTTTAGACGAGTTTACGGCAGAAACAATAACCACAACTCGTGGTGAGAACAGGAAATCGTTAGTGCATGGAATTCAGTTAATGAAAAAGGGCAAAGTGAAGGAGAAATTTTGGTTCGAAAGTAGAGAAGTCAGGAACCAATGGCTGAAAGTTATTGAGGGCGAGGAATTTGTTGCATCGTCTTCCAGTGATTCTAGTGACTAGTGTCTGTGTTACGAAGGTTGATATTCATGTCGGATATAATTTCAAGATCACCTGATAAGATAAATATGAATAAAACCTGTCAATTTAATACAAAAACCTATTTATTATTTTTAAAAATGTAGCCCATGACTTTCTTTATAAATTGTTAGTTATATTGTAGGTAAGTCCACAGACATGCAGTCTCACAGACGTGAAGTTAAAAAAATTTTAATTTATATTTAAAACAACCTTCAGTTATCGATTGACCCTCATACCAAAAATTGTTCATTTTGGACAATGTCTTGCCCTCTGTTTCAATTGGTTTTCATTGACTGTGTCATTATAGCGCCCCCCCCCCCCCCCCTCCCCTTAAGTCAAAGTCAAGCTAACATTAAAGCATAGAACATCGCCGTGACCGTCGCAAAAGTCGATGTATCGAATGTATTGGTTGCACTGTAGCAACATACGCCATGTCATGGAATACAGTATAGTGTCGTTATTCATGCAGCAGACTCCAAATTGTTTATCTTTAGCTGGATGGGTGTAATTCGACAACAATAGTTGAATTAAATTCACAATTAGTCATTAAGTGTAGTGACGAAGCAGTCACTACTACCCTCATGCTCTTGAAAAATTGAATTGAAAAGTGCCGTATTTCGCGCGTTTTCTATTTTCTCCCCTACATTTAGCGCCCCCTGAGCCTGGCGCTCGACCCCCCCCCCCCCCCCCCCTGAACTTGAACTTGAACTTGTTTATTAGCGGATTACAAATTAAAATAAATACAAATCACGATAGAAATTAACAAAAAGAAAAAATTTGGACGCTAAGGATAGCCCTAAGAGATAATTACATCTCATTTCCATAGGGATCCCTGTTATAAAAGGTAGATAAAATATAAAGTTTATAAGTAATAGAAACATAATAAAATCGCTATGTTATTGTGAACACCGAGATATCCGTAGATGCAAGTTTATCTAAAAAGTGTTTCTTCAGGTTGTGTTGGAATACGACAAGAGATGGCGCTCGAGTTATTGACCCTGGTAGATCATTCCACAACGAGGGCCCGTAGTATGAGAATGTAGACTGGCCGTGGACGGTGTGTCTCTGTGGGATTTCCCTCCCCCCACACTACACCCCCCCCCCCCCCCCATTTTACCGCCTCTGCTAGAACTACTTCCTCCATTATTTGAATTCAGTCAATCTTTATGGTTAATGCTTTTGATAATTTCTTTGAAATCTTGAAAACATGTTCTAGAACATGATATTTGAGTAAGTAGCTAGGAAGGTGATCTACTCTTATATGTAGCCTAATTATATGGTCGGGTTTCCACTTAAATACCAAATACCGTATTACTGCAGGTATGTGCCTACCACCCTACTACCTACCACCTACTGTGTACTATTAGCCAAATAAAGGTACCGTACTACTTCGCCATATCGACACCCCCCCCCCCCCCCCTGTCACCCTGTCATTTTTTAACCATTAACTTTTCGCGGTTTTAAGTGTTTTTTTTATAATAGTGAATGTTCTACATAGAACCTTAGTAGGTATTTTTTATGGTATCTAGTGTTTTTTTACTACCGGTAGCCAGTCTTTTTTGAAAATAAAAAATTTACTTTTTTTTGTTACAACATTATTAGTTATAGTAGCCAGTATTTTTATGGAGCTAGTAAATTATTTACTAGCTAGTACTAATAGTACGTATTTAAAATGTTGACTACAGTTCCGTATGCCACTACACTTTTTACTCCTGGCAACAATTAGTTATAGAACACCATATAAATGTTATTTAACTATTCTAGAACATAAATAAAATAAAAATATAATGTTCTAGAACATGTAGCTAGTTATTTTTTAATTTTAAATTAGCTAGTAATTAAAAAAAATTCAGATTTCAACTTTGGACAATTTGTTGCCAAATGTTTTAACATTTTTATAGTTTCAAATACACATATCACATATCTACTAATTTTATATATTTTTGGAGGAAAAGTACAACATTATGAAGCGGGCGAACGAACGACCCACTAAATTTTTTTAAATTTGGAAAAGCGTAAAACAAATGATAAATGAATACATTCTTTAAAAATATTTTCTGAACAGGATAATCCAAGGGCACTACTACAGTATGTGTACCCATGGGCACTACTACAGTACCGGTATGTGTACCCATGGGCACTACTACAGTATGTGTACCCATGGGCACTACTACAGTATGTGTACCAATGGGCACTACTGTACTACAGTATGTGTACCCATGACCGGGATTTTTTTGTAGTAGCTAGTTTTTGCTACTTTTTTTTAATTTTCTATGTCATATTACAGTAGCTATAGTTTTGTAAAAAAAATGTTCTAGAACAAATATTTTTTTGTTCTAGAACATTTAAAATAAATTATTTATTATGTGTAATAAATTGTTTAATTATTTTCTATAAACGTTACTTGCTACTAATTATTTTCCGGCTAGCTAGTGATTTTGCAAGTTTAGCTATCATTAAAAAAAAAATTTGTGAAATTATTTGTTATGTGTAATAAATTGTTTTTTTTTTAAATAATAGTTCATTTGCAAAATCACTAGCTAGCCTGAAAATTAGTACAGTAGCGATTAATGTTTCTAGATAATTAAACAATTTATTACACATAACAAATGATTTCTGAAAATTTTTTTCTTTTAAATGATAGCTAAACTTGGAAAATTTACATTGTCAAATAAATGGTCAAAAAGTGGGTACCGGTACCCATAACATAGTAGTGCCCCATAACATAGTAGTGCCAAAATCACTACCTAGCTAGCCTGATAATTTGTATTGTTTAATGTTTATAGATACCGGTACATAAACTATTTATTACACATAAAACTAATTTTTAATAAATTTTTATTTTTTATTTTTAATGTTCTAGAACAAAAAATATTTGTTCTAGAACATAATTTTTTTAACCTAACAATAACTAACATGAAATAGAATAGTTCTAAAAAAAAGTAGCAAAAACTAGCTATAGTAAAAGAAATATGGTCATGGGTAGGCCTACACATCCTATCCCAGGTGAAAGAAATAAAAAATAAAGACTCAGAACCCCGAGGGGTGATTGTGCGTGGCCAATATTTTGGGGGCAGATATTGACTTAGCGACGACATTACTGACTCAAACTCTAACGGGATCTACTATTCCTAAGTAATCACAACAATCCAATGGTAAAAGTAAAGAAAAAAGTAAATTTTCTTCGACCGCTAGGCCAGGGATTACGCACAAAGTCTGAAGAACTTATTTCCAGTGCGGTCCCCCCCAGAACATTACTCCCCAGAGGAAACTGCAGTACTCATTTAGCTACCACTTAAGGATGCAATGACAAAGAACAAAGAACATAAAGTTCTGGAACCTACGAAAACAATACAAGTTATACAAACTCAATAAAACCTTGGCTCATATTTCAAGACAAACAATCCTCAGTCGCCCCCATAGATTCTACAAAGCAAGAGTCACATTTCTCAAACCTCTTTGGTTCTATGCCGACGACCTGGCTCTGCACTCCGATGACCACAAGGAACTCATCGACGCATTACACGATTGGTGCGACCTAAACTGCATGTCTGTAAATCTAAAGAAAACTAAATTATCAAATTCCGTAAAGTCGGACGACTAGCTCGCGCTGATAAATTTACGTACAATGACAGCCCCGTAGAATTCGCCAACTGCTAGAAGTATTTTGGATTAGTACTTCAACCATCCCTCTGGGTTTCTGAGCACATCCAGTTAAAGATTTCCATTGGTTCATTGACACATTTCCATTTGCTCTATTGAAACAGGATTAAAAATATTTAACATAAAAATAGCCCCGCCATCACTCATCATATAACTAGTATCGGTAATAATACTTAACCTTACAGAATCTTAAAGAGTTGGACAAAATAGATGCAACGATCAGTTAGACACAATCAGTTAGAGTTAGACGCAATAGATCAAAATAATGCTGACACTTCTCATAATTCGGCTTCCTCTACTCTCGCTCTAAACTTGATTAACGAACAACAATATATGGCTACAGTTTGATTAAAATATCCAGACATATTAACAGATTACGTCACCACCAGATACCGCGAGCACCGACGCAAGTATGATAATAACTTTATCGCAGAATCTTTTCATCTCAAACTTGTACTTTCTGGTCATCTTAAACTTATAATTTTCGGTACAAAATTTGGTGTCAGCACCAAAATTAGTCCTATTACGCCGAAAAATACGAGTAGCAAGGATCTGGAGCAATAGACATGGATTCCATTAGAATCAGCGCCCCAGAAAACCTGAAAATGTGAATTTATAGCATCGTATACATAAGTGAATTACAAATTTTGTGTTCAAACTGAAAAGTGCTGGTTACTTGTTTTTTTTTTAATTTTCTGCATCCGTAAAGGACAAAAACTGCTATTTATACTGTAGTAATCAGATCCCTTATAAATGTTTTCCAATGGATTCAGCGCCCCAGAAAACCTGTATTAAAAAAAGATTAGCTGAAAATGAGAGGGGACAATATGACCCCCCCCCGCCCCCCGGTATTTGTACAGCATTTTATTGCCCGGTACTAATATTTACCGTCTATTAAATTTAACAGTGTCCGAAGTTACAACCCTTGCTTTTAACTGAGATCAACTTAGACTGACCGGAACACCACTAGACCCTTAAATACTTCGACCGACCCAAGAACCCTAGCCCTTTTTTTTTTAATTTTTAATATCTTTAAATCCAAACTTTAAGAAGCACCTTGCTTAAAATGATTAAAATTTTTAATTTCATTTATATTTTACATATGTACATTTTAATGTTCCATATGCCACATATAAAACTGATATTGATGCTAGTCTAATAATAATTATAATTTTAATCCGCAATTTCAGTCAACAATGGCAATGGCCTTCCTTGTACCAACCCCACTTGGTTACACTCTGTACTGCAAACTGTTCCCGTTTCCCTTCCTCTGATTGTTTATGGTCCAAAGCTGAATTTGCTTTGCTATAGTAGAGGACAACCACAGCACACAGTACTAGTGTTCTAAAACAATTAGGGTGCATAAAGACGGAATTTACTATACAGTACTGTATAATATATGTTTACATAGTGCGAACGGAGAGCATGGTGACAGTGCTGTGAGAGCGTGGTGACAGTGCTGTGAGAGCATGGTGATGGCGCTGTGAGAGCGCGGTGATGGCGAGGTGAGAGCGCGGTGATAGCGCTGTGAGAGCATGGTGATGGCACTGTGAGAGCGCAGTGACAGCGCTGTGAGAGCATGGCGATGGTGCTGTGAGAGCACAGTGACAGCGCTGTGAGAGCATGGTGACAGTGCTGTGAGAGCGTGGTGACAGTGCTGTGAGAGCGTGGTGATGGCGCTGTGAGAGCGTGTTGATGGTGCTGTGAGAGCATGGTGATGGCGCTGTGAGAGCGTGGTGACAGCGAGGTGAGAGCGTGGTGATGGCGCTGTGAAAGCATGGTGATGGCGCTGTGAGAGCGCAGTGACAGCGCTGTGAGAGCATGGTGATGGCGCTGTGAGGGCGCAGTGACAGCGCTGTGAGAGCATGGTGACAGTGCTGTGAGAGCATGGTGCGGTGCTGTGAGAGCGTGTTGATGGCGCTGTGAGAGCATGGTGGTGGCGCTGTGAGAGCGCGGTGATGGCGCAGTGAGAGCGCGGTGATGGCACTGTGAGCGCTGTGAGAGCATGGTGATGGTGCTGTGAGAGCGCAGTGGCAGCGCTGTGAGAGCGTGGTGACGGCGCTGTGAGAGCGTGGTGACAGCGCTGTAAGAGCATGGTGACGGCACTGTGAGAGCGCAGTGACAGCGCTGTGAGAGCATGGTGACAGTGCTGTGAGAGCGTGGTGACGGTGCTGTGAGAGCGTGGTGACGGTGCTGTGAGAGCGTGTTGATGGTGCTGTGAGAGCGTGTTGATGGTGCTGTGAGATCATGGTGACGGCGCTGTGAAAGCGTGGTGACGGCGCTGTGAGAGCGTGGTGACGGCGCTGTGAGAGCATGGTGACGGCGCTGTGAGAGTGTGGTGATGGCACTGTGAGAGCGTGGTGACGGCGCTGTGAGTGCGTGTTGATGGTGCTGTGGGAGTGTGGTGACGGCGCTGTGAGAGCATGGTGATGGTGCTGCGAGAGCGTGGTGACAGCGCTGTGAGAGCGTGGTGACGGCGCTGTGAGAGCATGGTGATGGTGCTATGAGAGCGTGGTGACGATGCTGTGAGAGCGTGGTGATGGTGCTGCAAGAGCGTGGTGACAGCGCTGTGAGAGCGTGGTGACGGCGCTGTGAGAGCATGGTGATGGTGCTGTGAGAGCGTGGTGACGATGCTGTGAGAGCGTGGTGATGGCACTGTGAGAGCATGGTAACGGCGCTGTGAGAGTGTGGTGACAGCGCTGTTAGAGCGTGGTGACGGCGCTGTTAACTGTTAGGTCTAGATATTGGTAGAATTAATAAAAACCTTATCAATAATCAGATGAAAACAAAGCACTAATGCAGTTGATTCTTACTTCTGCTATGTAGGGATGTTTCTACTGGACTTGTAAATGTAAATTATTGTACTTCAAAATACTCAATGAAAAATGTCACATTTAAAAAAGAAAGAAAGGAAGAGAATGAAGAGCGAAGAGAAATTCATTCTCCCACCATTAGATAGCAATGATTCAATTCGTGGACAACTTCTAAACGATCTGTCAGGTGAATCAATCTGGGTAATCTCTCCCGATCTGATGACACAATATAATTTAAGGAAATATTATAGTCACACATCTGAGGGTCTCCCTTTTATACCAGTCTTAGATCAGTTTTTACAGGAAAACGTAAAAGGAAGAGAAGAAATCGTCATGTTCAAATTTGTGGAAAAGACAAAATTTATCGAGTGGTTATTGTCTTTGCGTAAAGGCCCTATCACAGTATATCAAACTCATCGTTTTGATCGATCATTTCCTGAGGCAAAAAAAGGCCACGAACGTGGTGGTCTTTCAATCTTTAGGGGCGATGAAAACAAATTTCGAATTAACATACAAGCTGCTAACATACATGATGCTGCCATATTGTACTCATTCTTTCTTCTATACATCAATAACCCAATGGACGAATCCAAAAGGGCAAGTTGCATATTTAATTACTATAAAATCCTTTTAATTTTATTTGCCTCTACAGTATATAACAAAGTTGTCAATATTTGTAATCCTTTTCAATTATGAAATTGATTGGCGTTTCGGCAGCGCAATGTTATTGATAAGCGGCATACCTTACTCAATGGAGCTGTAATGTAGCACGCTGATCCGAGATAGATGTTTCCAAACATAAATTTATATCTATTTTGCTCAAGAAAGTGGAAAAAAATGGAAGGAAGTACCTCCCAGGGGATGAGCCAGTGCTATTTCATTACCAGACTAACTCCTCCGGCGGCTATAATTAAAATGGTAGGACCAATATAATTATAAATTTGTGATAGCAGGTAAAAATGAGGTCAAACATCGCAGGTATGTGATAAAATTGAATATAAATATATTGAAGTTAACGCTTTAAAGAATCATTAATATTAATTGATAATAATTTGTATTATTTATTTAATTGCCAAGCAAGTTAAAAAACCTCACCGGTAGGTATGCAAGGACTAAAGTACTGTAGGTAAAAAACTAAAAAGCAACTGGACCTAGATGGTTGCATGCAGCCAGTCAGCTGACGGCAGTCAGCAGACTGGTCGGTTTTGCCTCATGAATGATGGCATTCTCAGGAGGGCAAGCCTAGATTTCATCATCAAGTTCCTCTCTCCAGCTAACTCGACAATTCTACACTAGACGCATGAGAAGGAGGAGTCACTCAGGCTGCAACGAACAAAGCCACTTACAACTATGAATTCTAAGAGGAATGGAAGCATCAAACTGAATACTGGAGTGGAAGATGGGTTTATTATTTGAGAAATTGAGCTTGGAGTGGAGATTCAGTGAACTTGGAGAACTCGGAAACCACTGACAATGCTGCCGACTTGCCTTGCAACAATTCCGATCCAACCCCACAGTCACCAAATATCTGATCAAAGAACATCATCTGAAAACCATTCAAAAATACATGAACGGAGTCACAGGTGAGGTATATAGCTGCATGTTCTATCCGATTTCAACTACAAAACTGGATCCTGAAGAATAAACATTCCAACTCGAAACTTTTATTCAAGAAATGTCTATGAACCACCCATCCAACACAAAAACCTACCCAAGGCTGTTGAAACACTCTAAGCTGAGCAGTGTATAAGCGATGACTTGGTTGATGGACTCATGGGTGTAATCCAACAACAATTTCCTCAAAATACGCTGATTCCGAACCACCTGGCACAGCAACTGCGACTGCCCAACTGCCTCTTCCAGCAAATTGAATCCAACTCGGTGGACCCCCAGGACAAAGAACTTTTCATTCTCAAAATAATTGAATGGATACATCTGTGGCATCTTCAGTTGTCTAGATGTCACCCAAAACAGACGCAGATTCCACCCATCCATTACGACTCTGAAAAAGCTCGCAGGTGGCTGTGTAGCTACTGCAACAGCTTCAAGTTAACAGACGATATCGAGGTGGACATTGATTTTACCTGTTCTCCCTACCAATCTAATCCAACCTAAATCCAGGCTATAACCTTAAAATCAGACCAGCAACAAACTGTTATCTACGAACTATACAATATCGCCAAAGTCTTTCTAAAAGACGTTTTGAAGATGATTTCTGATAAGTATACTTTGAATCAAATGACAAAAATTTGCGATGCCCTGCTATAAAATATACGCCTGCAATCCAACAGACTTCCCTTATTATTATTATTATTAATTTCTTTCGTACATAACATATGGGAATATACTAATCGTATGGTAGTACAGGAGCACAATAATTAAATTACCACAAAAAAAAGAAAAATATATAAATATATATATAAGTAATGTAAGGTAGGTAGAATCAGTCTGAGGAGACATGCTCAAAAAGCATCCCAATTTCATTATTTGAAAACCCCGCTATTGCCAACTCGCCGTTTCTAACTCGGCATAATTCCCTGCACAAATCCTCCAAACTGCGTCGCTCGTAATGGCGTACGACAAATTTACACTAATTAATTTATTGCACAATAAAAAAATAACGGAGAGGAAACACTCATTGCATATATATGGGGCGCCGTGGGCTTCAAAAATATGAAAATGTCGGCGACTGGTTCAGACTCTCGGTGACTGGTTTAGATTTTGGCCTAGATTTCCTTGGCCGAAATCTAAGCCGAAATCTTGGCCGAAATCTAAGCCGAAATCTTTGCCGAAATCTTGGCCGAAATCTAAGCCGAAATCTTTGCCGAAATCTTGGCCAAAATCTAAACCAGTCGCCGAGAATCTGAACCAGTCGCCGACATTTTCATATTTTTGAAACCCACGGCGCCCCATACATATACGCCTAATATTTAACCCACTACGACTCCGGCAATCATTCCACACTAATCTAGACAAAAATCTGACACATAGCTTGTTAGACGCTAACATCGTTTTCGAAAAAATAACTAGTTGTTTCGTAATCATAAATTTAGGATGCTCAAAGTTTACCTGTCCTTCAACAATGAGCCGATGGGCATTATATGGTAATGCCCATACAATTTTAATGTTGTTGTTCCATGCACTATAAACTCGCTTACAACCTTCAGAATATATATCCCAAACCAGACAACCATAAAAATGTGTACAATATACATACACGTTGTAGATATGATAAAATATGTGGCGATGAGAAATTATATTCCTGACGTAAATTTGATAATTTACCAATAAATGCACCTCGTAATAAATTAAAGTTGTAATCGAGCAAAATACCTAAATGAATAGCCTCCTGAACCTACGGTAGTGAAATGCCGTTTACAACAATTTCAGCTCTAGGAGGTTTCCATACAAAATTAATTGGAATACACTTAGATTTACACAACTTCGGGTCGCAATTAACACTTAGTTTTAACTTAAATTCAGTACAAAAATCTACACAGATATCGATCATATATTGTAAACCAAAAACTGATGGACATAGTAATAACACATCGACTGCGTATGCTAGACAACCAAAATATATATTACCAATAGAGCACCCTACACAAGATATACAAATACCGGCTCGGTCGTCGCCCGAGTCAACAAGGACCGCGTCCCTCAGTGGTACACCAGGCTGGGGTCGATAAATTGGCTACTGGAACTGAACACAGAGAAGAAAGAAGAACCAACCTGTTGAAATGTAAAAAGACACTCAAGATTGCTACAATGAACGCATGCACGCTGAAAGCACATACTGTACCAAACAGGGTGACATGGTCGCTCTGGCAATGGAATATAACATCGACACAACATCATCTACATCCAAGAACATCGGATTTGTCATGAAGACACTGCCATGAAGTACAGTGACATTGGAGGTGGATGGAAGTTAGTAACAAGCTCAGCAGTAAGAAACTCGGCCAATGCATCAATTGGTGGAGTAGGAATTCTGATAAGCCCATTTGCACTTAAGACACTAAACAACATCGAATCTATAAATTTCAGGGTTATGATCGCAACATTTGATGGGAATCCCAAGGCAACAGTTATATGTTGCTACAGTCCAACCAATGCTTCAGAGCCAGAACAAGCAGTCAAGTTTTATGAAGAACTGACTGTACTTATAAAGGACATTCCGAAACACAATGTTAAAGTCATTGCTGGTGACCTGAATGCGCAAATTGGCCCAGAAGACATCAAGGGTTACACCTATAACACCAGTTCTAACAGAAATGGGTACTTACTTTTACACCTAATGGAAGAATGTGAATTGATACCAACAAACAACACATTCGAAAAGAGTAAGGGGAAGCTATGGACCTGTCAGTACCTTAATGGAACCAAAGCACAACTGGATTACATCCTTATAAACAAAAAGTGGTGAAACAGCATGATCAACTGCGAGGCATACAGCTCGTTCGACCTAATTGGTTCGGAACACAGAATTGTGACTGCAGAGATCAGACTCAGTTTGAGAGCCAGCAAACCCATGACAAGCAAGCAATCAATTATGACTGGGAGAAACTCAGGACTGACAATGCAGTAAAGGATGCTTACACAGTAGAAGTTCAAAACCGCTTTGCCTGCCGAACTCCAAAGAAGCATTAAAAGCATGTCCAATATTAGAGTGAGTGGATTAGATTAAATCCCAGCGGAGGTATGGAAAACAGGAACATGAGTGCTAAACAGACCATTATTGAATGTTTGCAACCGGATGTTAAAAGGGGAAAAGCCACCACCAATTTGGACTAAAGGTGAACTAAAGCCTCTCCCCAAGAAAGGAGACCTCGACATACCAACAAACTACCGTGGGATCTGTCTGCTTGTGGTAGCTGCCAAAATATACAATGAAATGATTCTATTTAGGATTAGGCCTCACATAGAGAAACTACTGCGTAAGAGCCAAAACGGATTTCGACCAAGTAGATCAGATACCTCAGATACTTGCACTATGGAGACTGATTGAAGGAATTAAGTCAAAGAATCTCCCTGCAGTCATGACTTTTGTGGACTTCAAGAAGGCCTTCGACTCCATCCATAGAGGTAAAATGCTTGAAATCCTGAGAGCTTATGGAATACCAGAAGTAATTGTTGCTGGCATTGGATTGTTATATTGTGACACAGAAGCACAGGTACTCTCACCATATGGTGAAACTGAGTTTTTCTCAATCCTGGCTGGCGTACTGCAAGGTGACACATTAGCACCATTACTATTTGTAACTGTGCTGGATTACGCAATGAGGACTGCCACAAAGGGTGAAGATCTGGGATTCACACTTCAAGAACGCAGAAGTAGTAGATATCCGGCAACTACAGTCACAGACACCGACTTTGCGGATGACATCGCCCTGTTCTCTAACACGCTAGCAGATGCACAGCTCCTACTAAATAAAGTGGAGAGGGCTGCTAAGGAGGTTGGATTGCATATAAATGCTACCAATACCGTATTCATGTCCTTTAATGTTGATGGAAACTTGACAACCATTGATAATAATCAACTAAGGAAGGTCGACGACTTCCAGTACCTTGGATCATGGATAGAGAGTAGCAAAAAGGACATAGAAGTTAGGAAAGCAAAGGCTTGGGCAGCTCTATCAAAAATGGATACCATCTGGAAATCAGATCTCTTCAGGCACCTGAAGACTAAGTTCTTTCGAGCCACAGTGAAAGTGTATTTTTATACAGGGGTGAGACCTGGACGCTGACTAAATCACTTGAACAACGGATTGATGGTACACAAGACTACTAAGGGCAGCCCTAAACATCAGCTGGAGGCAACACATGACAAACGCCGAGCTTTATGGTACAATAGCACCTGTATCAACCACCCTCCGTGAACACAGATTAAGATTCAGTGGGCACTGCTGGCAAAGTAAAGACGAGGTCATACCAGATCTACTTCTCTGGCAACCAACTCATTAAAAGAGTAGTCGTAACAGCCGGCCATAACATATATAGATCAACTTGAAAGGGGTACTAAACTTGGGAGAAACGAAATTGCGACAACTATGGAGAATCGGGAAGCCTGGAAAGATCTCATTTCCACTGTCCGAGTTCGCTCGACCTAGTAGTAGTACACAAGATATACGTAATCGATTTATTAGAATATTTACAACTACACAAAATAATATCAGTGAGACCACCGACCCTTGCCTAACACCGTTCGATATTGAAAATGTATCTGAATTATTATTATATATTCCATCGCACATGACACGATTGATTAACATATATGTATAATAAGCACTGCAAAAAAGAACACAAAACCTTTTTTTAGTAGTTCTAAAAACAATTTCTTCCAATTAACTAGGCTTGGTGAAATCCAACAAACAACCGAAAACAGGAGTGTTATTGCGTTTGTAGTAACCTATTACCTCAGTGGCCGTACAAGTACGCATAACAGTGCTGGACTTAGCCTGAAAGCCAAATTGAAGTTCATCTAAAATAAGTTTATATCTTTCTGAGTTATTAACAGCACCCATTCAAATACTTTCAAAATTAGAGATGCAATAGGTATAGCTCTATAATTATTCGTGCATGCTATACTACTTAATTTATTCTTAACTAGTGGCACCATTGCATTGCAATCGTTAAAAGACACTTAGATAAAAACCCATGAAACAAAAATGCATTAAAAAGAATTGCCAGATGGGTTTCAAAGTTAACACCACCATAAATAAGTGCACCGGAATCAAAACCGTGGGAAACATCTGATTTGCCTACCTTTAAATGTTGCAAAGCATCATGAATACACTCTACGGTAATGGAACAAAATGAACGACTACCATCCTGCAGCCTGTCGTTAATTTCAGACGTAATACCGCCTACATCAACTGTATCACTCCGATTATATAACTCATTATAAATATTAGCACACTTTTCTGCAATTTCTTGGGGATCTGTCTCCCCTTCTATGGAATCACTGACAACATTACCATTCCCCCACAATTTTCGTATTTCATCAAAAATCGCGGTGTTCCCATTCAGTAATGCCTTTAACAGCTTGTCACGCTGTATTCGATTCGTCGAGTTTTGCAACCAACGAATCGCATATTAATATTGAAGCCTTGTACGTTGACGTATATAAAATAAATTATTAGTACTCCCATTAGGTCTACCGCCAGCCACCCACACGCTTTGCCAAAAAACCGCTTCATCTTTGTACGGCTTAACGTGTTCTATCCACCCTGGTAACACCCGATTAGCATCAGTTGAACCACGAGATGCTTCACCTCCCGTCATAGGTAATGCATGAGATGCATTCTCTAAAGCATCCATAATTTGTAATGCATAATTCTCTAAAAATATAGTATGTTCTGTACAGGCGCAAATTATATTATTACACTCTATCATAGGTAAATTAAATTGAATTTTAGACAGATTTTCCTTCAATAGTCTAACACCGTACTCCTTTCGCTGGGTATCAGTTGCTCTATTATAATGAAATTTCCTCGGAAATTTAGTATCTGTGACTTCAAAATTTAAGTCATTAGTATGGAATTTTATATACACCGGAAAATGCCAGGATAGGTTACAACCAGAATTTACTACATCGCATTCATAACAGTATCACTATTGTATCACTAACAAGAAAATGATCCAATACTGATTTATTAATTGCACCCGAATCAGTACACACCAAGTATGTATAGTCAACCAGGAATTCTTCCCGTAAAATATTTAGTGACAATTCCAAAATAACATCTTTAACCATTCGCACCTGTAGAGATTGGCGCGAAAAATCGCTATTTAGATCACCACACATAATAACATTACTAGTATTGGAATTCCGAACTAATTCCTTCACACAGTTAAGCACCTCAAGTAATTCATCAGATACCGTTGATGCGGACTGCGAATCAACGGGAAAATACGAGTTGATCAGTATTATACTCTTGTTCGGTAATATTAGTTTAATAGCCTGTACCCGCTTGCTACCAGTATCAATTGGAGACACATATTTGGCATATTACTTTTGTAAATAATACACAAACCCCCACTGGGTCTCCCATGGTGTACCACATTCTCATTTAAATACAACGCGGGCTTAAAAATAAACTTACAATTTGGAAAAGCATCACGAATCTTATAGGAGATACTCTTTAACAAAAAGTGTTCTTGCAAACAAACAATGTTGGCACCCAACAGTAGGGTTTTAATATGCTCGATCTTATCTTGACCAAACCCTGTAGAATTATGCGACATGACAGTAAGGTCACCATGGCTTTCGTTGGAGGACGCCATTGTAGTGTTAATAAAGAAAACTGGTTAGGGTTACTTGAACTAAATATATAAAATAAACAACATAAACGATCACCAAACAACCTATTGCCCCGGACTTTGGGGCACATCACCAGCACCACTAGGATGAACTTCCTCATTCCCCATTGGACCACGAGGAGCGTTTCCCCTGGTCGTGCTTAGGACCACGCCTAACCTGGGACCTGAACGACGGAAAGAATGCATCCATTTCCGTATGAAAACACCCTGTGGCCAGATACTCGGATCCAAGACCTTGGAGGAGAAGTTCCCTGGAATTGAAACTTTGAAGCTACTCTATCCTTGCATTTTGCATTCTCCTGCTACTTTCTCTCCACGTTCTTCAACTCAACTCTGATCTTACTGAACACGAGACAGTCCATGACTTCTTGTGCCGTTGTATCACTACTGAGATGAGAAAGGAAAATATCACACGGTGCAGCCCGTAGTTTATAAGTGCTGGCTCCACCGCCTCACGTACCGACTACTTTATCATGTATACGTCTCTGTGGAGGTGGAGGAGCGCGCTGTTTCTGATATGAGACCACTGTAAAACCATCGTTTTCCTGATCCCTATGCTCGTTAAGACGTGGATGTTTATTGCTACCTCTAGTTGACTGGGTGTATGCCCTAGATGGCATCACCGTCGCACTCCAAGCAGCACCAGAAACCCTGTTACATGGGCCTTGTGTTGCCCCAGAACCACGATTTAGCTCCTGTGCGATATCCCTAAATGAATGGGAAGTTGGCGGTGGAATTAGAAGACCGCGATGGTTTCTGATACCAGCTCCTGAACCCAATGAAACTGAGAGATTTAAGAGACTGAGAGAATTAAGCAGAAACTGTGAACTACTGCGATCCCAATCGAATGGACTATTAACAGAACCATGCTGCAAACGACTACAACAATGCATGGGACAAGTCAAATGATAGAATGATGAAGAATATATGAACCGATGCGATATCATGGAAGGATTCTACATGATGGAACAAGATGATTACAACAAGTATTACATCATGTTGCTACGTCATAGGAGAATTCTGAACAGCATTCGAATGAACCTGATAAAATAAGTTATTCGGAGTTGCGACACAGTGAGTCACACTGCAGGGATAAATGTGGAATGTTAGAACAAACTGTAATGGAGTTAATACGAAAGGACAAAGAAAATCAAAGGAAGTTGAGGGAACAAGTAATTATAAACAAGCAACAATTAGATGAGGCTCTAATGGCAGCCAGAGAGATCCGACTTGAGCAACGGACGTTTCAAAGAATCATGAAAGCAAAGAAGTGGATCATCGTATCGAGATCCAATCGAGGAACATCGTATGGAACAGCTATATTGAAACCCAGGTTGTCGATTTTGTGGAAGTTGGCATCATATTAAGTTAGCTTGCATTGCTAAAGAAACAGGAGTTACGCAGTGCAAATATTGTGATAGATTCGATCATTTATTAGTGACATGTAACTGGATAAATACGCATTGTGCACTATGTGGATTCAGAGGACATAAGAGTCAGAATGTCACAAGAGGAATTCGGATGAATGGTTGACGACGTTTGAGTCATTCGCAGCCGGAGGAAAGATTACATACCGAAGGAATCAAATACAGGGATTCATCTCGGATTATATTTCTGTACGGATGTACAATAATGATGCATATGGAGGAATTGAACAAACTTCACTAGTCACTATCTGATGGCAGCATCGGTGAAAGTAAGCACAGAGAGAATTCAAAACGAAATCACATCAGCGCGAACAACAGAATTAAATGAACTTGGTCGATTGCTACTACTAAACATGTCAAGCACATATATATTAAACAGCGACAAACACACGATGAAGACTTGGAAGAAACAGACTTTCAAGAAACAGAAACGTTATTAAAGACCCCATAGCAAGCAGCTTACATAGCGAGCAGTAATTACTTACGTAATAAGAAGAAATCCTTTATAGCGATATAGCCTAAACGATTACATCAACGGAAAATGAATTATGTACATATTTTGAACATTTATATAACTCTAGGCACGTTATGACTTTACAGGACTATAAAATAACTTTATAAGATTGTGATATAATCATTTGTTGATTTTCAGGATTATTGAAAAGGAATTAATTGAGTTTATTTTCCTTAACTATCTTATTTTCACAGTTACTGGTAAACAAATAAGTAAGTATATAGTATGGAAATGGTTAGTATGAAAATATGATATGACTTATTGAAGGTAAGTGAATCAATCATCGTGGGAGCATTGAAATCGCAATGCTCGCTTAAAATGTCTGATTTTTTTCGGTGGTTAAAGAATCCGAACCTGCAAACGACAAAGACACTGTTCAGAATAGTCTCAGGAAGATAAGTTGCTTGGGTATAGTCATTGATTGATGCCGCCATATTGGAAGCATTGACAGCGGTCCCAATCCAAGACCACAATACATATGCATTACCTTTTGTTCCTGGACAGACCGAAACCATGTGAGGAGATGCATGCGCCAACAGACTAAAGGACTTCGAAGAACTGAAAACCATTCATATAAAAGCGGATCGTACTAAAGCGGAACAAAATGAATATAAACGTCTTTATGAAAAACGAGATGATATAATTAAGAGTGGTGAAAGGGCAGAAATCCCTTACAACAAATTGTTTGTCAATGACGTGGAGGTTGACAAAATCCAAACACCAAGTTATTTTTTCTAAATACTGGGTTAGCAGGTAACTCGTTATCTCATAATGTTAATATCAAACACTGGAATATTTTATCATAGAATATTAAAGGTTTTTCTATTGTGAATAATCGAACTTTTAATACATTCTGTAGTAATTACAGTATTAAATATCTATCAGAAACTCATACTCTAGATCAACTATGGGGTCTAAAATTAAACACAGGCAAATATCTGTTGATTACCCTGATAAAGATTGCACTTAGCAATTTCCCAGAGGTGGCTTTCATCTGTCCTATTTACAGTCTCTTAAGGATTTTATTCGATAAGTTGAGTATTTTTATACAGACTGTAATGAAACTCAGTTTATTGGTGGCACCAGTCTTATTTTCACGTATATCTTTACACATGATATTGCTACGCAATAATGATGCTGGTATTCAGTCAAGACTTGCTAGGGATCTTAACTGTAGAATAGGGGAAATCAACGAAGTTTACCCGAATATGTCTTACACATGTAACCCTGATTGTCGGACAAACCAAAATAATCTGAAAATAATCGACATTGCCAGGGAGACAGGAATTTTTCCACTTAGTCATTTAAAGTGGCAAGATCATTCCAATGCTGGGGGCTTCACCTTTCTGCATGGGAGTCGGCAGAGTCAGTTAGACTGTTGGTTCGTAAACAATATGATTAACTTAGGCAACATTCGTCTAATTTTTCCTGATAACCACCCTCCAGTGTCTGACCACTTACCATTAAATATATGTTTCTCATTTGATACAAGATCACTATTAAACTATGCTCGATATTTAAAATCCAAATTAAACCACACTAAAAGACTACTACTAGGATCGGCATGCTGCATTGCAGCTGCAATAATATTCATGCATACATACATACATACCATACCATAACCATACATACATACATACCATACCATACATACATACATACATACATACATACATACATACATACATACACCCCTACATACATACATACATACATACATACATACATACATACATACATACATACATACATACATACATACATACATACATACATACATACATACATACATACATACATACATACATACATACATACATACATACATACATATATATAATTTTGTTATGGTTATAGCGACTATTGACATTTGTAAAGGAAGGAATTATCTACAAAGATAAAGGCGAAAAAAAATCGAAACTATATTGGGGAGAAATCAAATCCACCGGAGAGAACAAAAACATATTGAGCATAACACGAAATTGTTCCTTAATACAGAAAAACAAAGAAAAAATCTACGCCCTAGACGAGTTCACGGCAGAACCAATAACCACAACTCGTGTAGTACATGGAATTCAGTTAATGAAAAAGGGCAAAAGGAAGGATAAGTTTTGGTTCGAAAGTAATGAACTCAGGAACCAATTTCTGAAAGTTATTAAGGGTTAGGAATCTATCGTCTTCCAGTGAATAGTGTTTGCGTAACGTAGGTTGATATTCATGCTGGACATAATTTCAAGATCAACTGAAAGAAAAAATAATATGAATATAACATAAATTTAATACAAAAACCTATTTATTATTTTAAAAAATGTAGGGCCTAGTCCATGACTTTCTTTTTAAATTGTTAGTTATACTGTAGGTTAGTTATAGGCATGCCATGGTAGACCCCTTGTGAAACTTAATCTCGACTCAACATAGAGTGTATGGAGGGGGATGTTCTTAGCGATAATTTAAAAATTTTGGTTTGGATTAGTTAAGTTTGATCAACTTTCAGTTTCAGCATCCCGTTACTGCTGTAGATCCCTGACCGTCTGAGTCTGTATATCTTTCGTACTGCTAGGTGACACATTGGTCCCATTCCATTTCTATTCAAATTTGTATAGGAACGTCGAACTTGAAAGTTGATCGGAATGGTGTATTATTGCAAATTGGTTGTCCTTAAACGTAAAGTAGACAGTCTACTCTTTATACAGCAATTATCCACGTAATCACTCCTTGAAAATTGTAACCATGTGAGATACCTGTCCCAGGTATCTCCATTGATTGACAAAATGTCTGGCAAAAGTTTATAAATTTTCACAGTTGAATTTGCGTGTGGCCTTCGAGAAGCTAAGATAATAGCAGTTAATTAAATAAATTAAAATTAATTAAGTTGGTTTGGGTAAAAACAGCATTTTCAACATGACTTTTAATGGAAATTATTTATTTTATAGTATAAGATATAAATAATTATACTTAAAAATTATACAGCTATAATCCCCATACCCCATTCCATTATAGTTTTGAATTAATTCCCAGACCAACCACCAGCTCACCACTACTCATTAGGCAGCACTGTAATGAGCCAGACCTTGCCTTGCTTATAGGGTTTACCTTACAAAATGATTGGCTGAGTATTTGATCGTGATTCTTTAGATATTAGCTAAATAATTTCGTTGAGGCGTTGACATGATAAATTAATATCTCAGAATCAATACTATCGGCATAAGGTAAGTTTTTATATTTCTTACAAATTGGGTCGCCTCCACGCCTAAAATATTTATTATATTACTTCATGAGTTTAACATGTTACCAATAACATGAGTTTATTAGGGGGGGGGGGGGGGGGGGGGGGGGGGGCTTTATTCCAATCTCTTTGATTTACTGGTGTTTGATTAAATTCCTTAAATACCAAAGTCAATGCCCTTTTATTTATTTGTGTGGAATTAATTTCGCACTATCAAATCGCCAGTGCAACATATTTTCCAAGTTTACATCGCAGGGCGACATTATTTCTCAGTATGTCCCTACGCCATACATTTACTATGTATTTCCAGTATATCCAGTACGTCACCGCGTGATTATTAGGTTGTTCTAGAAAGTGTGAGTGCATAAATACAAATAATTCCCCTCAAATAAATAAAATTAGATTCGCCATTGTTCATAATTAGCACATAAAGATTTTACGGCCTTCGTTCTATTATTTTCCTCGCTGTCGCTCGGGAAACTAAATCACTCGTGCCGTAACGCTATAATGTGCTATTTTATGAAATAAATACATTGGAGTTGAGCTGTTAATGCAACTGTAATTAAAGATATAATACTATTTATTAACTATTATGAACAATGACGTATTTTGATAATATCATCGCCTAGATATACTGCCTATACAATATATATATATATAAATTGCATGTGGCCGGCCAATCTAATGCATGACCCATACCACAAGCGCTTGCCTACTAACATTGGTAATACTTTTCGACTATATAACACGGTAAACTCTTACGAAACAAGAAGTGCAACAGACCTTAATTACTTTATCCCTCGATTCCGAACCTTAAGAGCCCAAATGTCTTTCGAGAACAGGGGCTTTGTTACACGAACGAACGTTAGTGAGTGAGTGAAAACCACGAGGATCAGAACACTGTAAAGTACTTTATTCCAAAATTGTAACATTACTCAACGACGTTAGTGTTCACAGCGAGAGCACTTTAGAGGACATAACAGCATTGTATTGGCCTGTACATTTAGTATTGTATTTGGTGTTATTGTTTACCTGGTAACCCTTGACGCGTTAAGTAATGTCCACTAAGGGGACATTACTTAACGCCGTCATTGGATACCACGTAAACAATAGGAGGAAATTTGCCTGACAGCCAGATAGGCCTACAGCATTACCTACCGGTAGGCGGGGTATAGATATTAATAACCAGTAGTGCCTAGCTATATTATTATAACATGACTCCACACGCCACCATAAATATAAGCTAACTTATTTATAACATCATTTGTGTCATTTTTACATTTATTTATACAGCAACTAATTTAATTTGTGCAGTTTCTATCACTTATAATATATATGTACACGAATCCGGTTGTTGAATTATCAATTTCTATTCATAATAAGGAAATTTGCGGCGCATTGAATTTAAGAACCACCTTAATGGCCCTTTACTTATACACTGAACGGTAAACGGTAACCATGGCTACAGTTTTATCTGTGTTAGGCTTCATAATGAACAGTTAACTACAATGTCAGCTTACTGTTGTTGGTTCTATTTGCACAGTGCGATTCCTCGCCCTGTGATTGGTTAAATTCTTAAATTGGATTCATTATTGGTTTACCAGTATTTAAAGCTGAGTTTATATACCATAATTGTTGTAGATGATTTTAGGACTAACGGTATATTATTTAGTTCCCAGGCAAGTACCACTCCTCAAAGTGGCTACTATTTCTTACCAGTTTATTTATCACGGTTAATCTATCAATATTGCAACTACTGTAACATTAAAATATACAGTTTTATTGTTCTAAGCATTATTAACTCTTGTTTTATTGGTACTAACTGAAATGAAACTGCGTATAAAGACAATGTATCCACTAACGAACTAATCCCCTGCATAAGTTGACACTTCCCGCAACACTTAGTAAAGGAGCCCGGATTACACCCGGAATTGTGTATAGTAAGAAATAGTTGAATGCGGATAAGTGTTCAATTTTCTCAGCGCTGTTTCTCAACGCTGTTTCTCAACGCTGTTTCTCATCGCTGTTTCTCAACGCTGTTTCTCAACGCTGTTTCTCATCGCTGTTTCTCAACGCTGTTTCTCAATGCTGTTTCTCATCGCTGTTTCTCAACGCTGTTTCTCAACGCTGTTTCTCAACGCTGTTTCTCAACGCTGTTTCTCAACGCTTAACTCTTCCACAAACTCGTTCTGTTTCGAAAGTCATCTACAAACTGAGACGAAAAGGAAACTGGCTAAGTATCACCTTATGCTATTGATTGTGGTGCAATCGGTACTGTAGGCTGTATTTTTGCTTCATTTTCCTAGCCTCTCGAGCGTTTAGTCCTACCTTCTCCTTCCTTGTTCGGTGGTCCCAAATCACTACGAACCGGTCTCGGGGACCGGAGATCTGATTGGGCTAGGACTCCTTTTGGGCCAGATTGGTCTGCAAGAGGATATTACATTCCACGCGATCGCCGGAGGGTAAGAAGGTACCGCTACGATTATCCTGATTTACTACGTGTTTACTAGTAAACCAGGCCCCTTTTAGGACCGGGGTCAGGTCTGAATCCCGTAAAGTATAATTTGCAACTTTTTATGATCTTAATTTTCTTTTTGAAAGTTAGGTATATAATTTATATTCTGACTCTTTTTCTATTGTAGGAGGCACCACCGACAACAATAGATTAGTTTTAAAGCTAATGCTGTATTTCAGTTTCTAATATTACACACATTGTATAGCTAAGTCTAGGCAACATTCAGGTTTAGCTAGCCAGACAATTTATTATCTAAATATTGTCTCTAATCCCCCTATTGATAACATAAGTGATATGCATTTGTGGCGTATCACTAACAAATTTATTACATTTAATTAAATATAAAGTTATTTTTTCAGATTGCCAGTCAAGAGGGTAACTTAAGTTTATACAAATAAATACTTTAAAAAAAAATCCGTGTAAAAATCTGAAAAATTTAATTAAATTAATTAATTTTGGCAGACCTGCGAAATATTTATAATCGCTAACAAATAATGTCCACTATTCATAGCCCCCCTGGTTCAGTGGTTGCTAGAGAGGAGACAACCAACGTCGACACCACCACGACGATAGTGACTACAGCTGATATTGAACCACCACCACCACTGTTAACCACCATAACCTTAGACAACAACCAACTTTCTCACGGAAGCGAGAAGTCTGGCTCAAGGGTCGCTTTGAGTCAGAGACACTCCTCACAGCGCTCACTACGCCGAGAGAATGCCGACCCTGGTGCGAATACCGGCGGCGCACGAAGGAAATCATACCGCCAACGCCAATCTGACGACGTCCCAGCAAGGAAGGTCGACATCCAGACTATCAATCGTGGACTGGGCCAACTATACCACAATATGGAGGCTGGTATATCGGAGCTGGAATCGGTCGCTATGACAACTCAACAAGGTCAGTGTACTGTAGATATGAGGCGAAAAGTCGATAGGCTTGCCAGCAGGTGGATTCAGATTGTAGATCAATACCGCCATCAGTCTCAGTATTTTGAGACCCAGGGTGGCTCTGTCGATGAATATCAACGAGCTCAGAAAAGGTATGTACAGTGTAAGGATAGATATACTATATTTTCAGAATGGGTAAGCACTAAGTTGGAACCAATTACATCCCGAGTAAGTACCCAAACAACCTCAGCCGTAAGTACACCCATTGCTTCTTTAGCCTGGGATAGTTACCCTATTCCGTTTGCAACAGATTCTAGTCAGCACGTGAATCGCACACTTACGCCAATTGTAGCCAGCCCAGACGTAGACAGACCTACACTAAATTTAGCAATTAGGCCCAATAGTGTAGGTAGGTGTTCTATAGCAGGGTCGGGGGCATCTGACGCTGGATCCACAGTGTCATCTCGAATGAGACGCATAGCCGAGGCTAACCTCTCTGTTCTATCTAAGCGACATGACGAGGAGGACATGATGATGGCTCAACAGATTGAACGGGAACGGGTTCTGGTCGAGAATAGACTTGCAACTGCGCAAGCTAGTGCTCGAATGGAAGCAGCCAAGAGGCAGGTAGAAGAGGCTAAAGAAGCTGCGAAACTAC
>JAUCBJ010003322.1:0-27486 GCA_032718475.1 Nemertoderma westbladi
GTCTCTAAATTTACACATTATATTTTGATAATATCTTTACCAATTATAGGTTAAATCTAGATTACATTTCAAAGACGTAAAATAAAGTCTACGGAGGTGGTTAAACATTGCTAAATATACATTTTTAAGGGCTTGCTTTATGGAAATAACTGAGAAATTGAAAAATCCGGCCAGGCCACCAGTAAGAAAAGGTGTCGATCTATCATCATACCGAATTTCGTAGCATTTTATTGAAATTTGAAAAAAAATAGGGGGGGGGGGGGGGGGGGGGTCTCCGACCCCCTAAAAATTGTTGTTGTATTAAGGGTTATGGTGTACTCTTGTGTGATCCGAAACAGTTTTTACGCCAATATAACTATTGGCTTCTTTTGCAGTATAATCAATATAGCTTTACAGGCAATATTACAGTCATGAGTTTATCATTAGAATTTGCATTGAATTGGTATAGACATAAGAAATTTCACAGCAAATCTAGTAGGCCTAAACTACTCGATATGGTTCTGTGGTGTTCCTCCACAATAGCAAAGCAAGTTCAGCTTTGGACCCACATGCTCATAGGAAGAGAAAATAGGAGGAGACAGTTTACAGTTCAAGGTGAACCATGTGGGGTTGGTACAAGGATGACCATTGTTGGCTGAAATTCAGGTCAGCTCAGGTACATTAATCCAGAGAAATTGCCACCTCCATGCAGCATTTAAGGAGGTGCCAACTGCGGTTACATAAACCCTCTTACTATGGGCATGCATAGCCAATGGTGGATCATGTGCTTAAGAGTAGGTATAGGTGATTGGCTCCATATCTGACTCAACTGCCACACCCTCCCTGTGTAACCTGTTCTTCTTTCCCCGTGGTGCTGTATTTTCTATTTGGATCATGTAACCAGTTTTATTGAGTATCGTTTATTGATTTGGTTAGAAAACACCGCCACTATTACCTGTACGCTTGGTGTGGTGTGTATGCATACACAACTAGAAGTATAATTAGTAGGCCTACTCAGTTAGTTGGTGGTAGGCATTTCTAGTACCGGTAGTACTCTACAGTAGAGTTCAGTATATTTGGTATTTAAGTGTAGATGACAAGACGATATGTAATTGCAGCAGATGACATTAAGTGTAGATCATGTTCCTAGCTACTTATTTAAATATCACATTCTAGAACATGTTGTCAATATTTAAAATAAATTATCAAAATCATGATCATTATATTAGATATATATATAGCACTGTATTCAGATAATAGCGAGAGTATGACTAGAAGAGGCGGCGTTATGGGGGGGGGGGGGGGGGGGGGGGGGTTTGGTGGAGAAAATTGCGAGAAATTTGACTCTTTTCGATTTGTAAAGTGCCTAAGGGTAGTGGTAATGCATCGGCACCACACTTAATGACTTATCCGGAATTTAATTCTACTAATGTAGTTTAATTACATCCGCCCAACTAAAGGTAAACAAGTACATAAAAAATGTATTATGATATTATAAACTTTAGACATAAACCATCTGCTTTATTGGTATAATAGTACTGACGCTGTGAGACGCTTAAGACGCTGTCACCAAGTATAATTTATTATTGGTGTTTTGGGTGAATGTGTGTGCGTGTGGTTTCATAATATTAACTTGATATAACCAGCCTTGAAGTCACCAGTTCGATCCCACCTGGACGTCATAGCTGACTTTGCAAAGCTGTTTCCTATGAAAGTTATAATAATATGAAACCACTCATTCACCCAAAACACCAATTATATAATTATATAATTGCAATAGATACCGCGATTTCACAATCTATTTTCATGCCAAAGTTACATGAAATTCGTCAAAGCCGTTTTTGCTCTTAGTCAGTATTCAGTTTTCAGTGGTAAATAACAACTCGCTGTTAATACTACTAAATAATCGCCAGGTTGTCGACAGAACTTTCTAACTAAATTCCACAGTTTTTCTCTTACAGTTTATCTGGACCCCCTAGCGGGAAGCCTTACCCTTACCCTGTCTTTACAGCACCCTCTGGCTAACACACCCCTAGCGGGAGTGTTAGCCATTCCACTTTTGAATCTAAAGGTGACTAACTGTCCACTCACCTGGTTTCTTGGCTACCCAATCAGGACGCTTCCTGAGAAGGTATTTAAGCTGCAAAGGTACAGTCCATGTGTAAATCTGATGGGTGTAAGTATTAGCATGGAGTTGTATGTATATAATTGTGAAACATGATGCAATAATCGTCATTCTTGATTTTCTTTGAAAATAGTTTTGACATTATTCGTTATTGTGCTCTTGGTAGAATTGTTTCCTATTACAGCGTGAGATACACAATTTATTCGTTTAGAATCACCGCAGGAACCAGTTGTTTGAAAATTTATAAAGTTTTTTTTCCAACTGGGGAACTTCCCAGAAACAGCCAGTTGAATATTGTCTCTGCTGGCTTCAGCAACGCGCCCCTCATTTGGTAAAAACAACTCGGGACATCTTTTGATAGCATGTTGCACAAGCATTGGGGCGCCATATCAATGATGCCATGTTTAGTACAAATTTCATAGATAGCAACATATCAGTGTAATCTTTTGGACTTTCGCATTGCAAATTTATTTTGGCACAATTGATATGCCATGGCGGCATTTTGACAGCAGAAGCAGAGTCTCCAACAACGACTAGTCTCAATCCTCCCGATCGAGGATGGGGTGAACCTTCTGGGATGACGACAGGCGATCTCTCCCGGTCGACGACTTGGGAACCCTCTGGGATGACGACAGGTAATCCCTCCCGATCAAAGACGGGCGAACCTTCCAGGGTGACGATAGGCATTCCCTCCCGATTGATGATGGGCAAACCTCCCGGGATGTCGACGGGCGATCCCTCCAGACTGACGACGGGTGAATCCTCCAGGGCGACGATGGGCGATCCCTCCTGATCAAAGTCAGGCCAACCTTCTGGAGTGAAGACGGGCGAACCCTCTGGGATGATGGCGGACGATCCCTCCCGATTGACGATGGGCGAACCTTCCAGGGTGATGATGGGCAAATCTTCCGGGATGACGATGGGTGATCCCTCCCGAACGACGACGCACGAACCTTCTGGGATGATGACAGGCGATCCCTCCCAATTGACGACGGGCGACCCTTCCAAGGTGATGGCGGTGATCCCCCCCGACTGACGACGGGCGAACCTTCTGGGATGACGATGGGTGAACCCTCCCGAACAATGATGGGCGAACCCTCTCGTATGATCACAGGCGATCCCTCCCGATCGACGATGGATGAACCTTCCAGGGTGACGACGGGTGATCCCTCCCGATTGACGATGGGCGAACCTTCCGGGATGACGACGGGCGATCCCTCCCGAACAACGATGGGTGAACCTTCTGTGATGATGACGGGCAATCCCTTCCGATCAAAGATGGTCGATTCTTCCGAGACAGCGGAAAACCAGGCTGATTACAAGCGAGTTAAGCGAGTAAGATTTCAAGCTTCCCCGACGAACCTGGGTTGGGTAGGCCCGGGTATCCATACAGCCGATGACCCAACCCGGGGGAATCTACCAGAATTTCATTGTACAGCAACCATGCCCGGTCCAGAGGTAGTAGCATTCCCGAACCTAAATCCTTTAATGCTAGCCTCGACCCCGGCCCAGACATGTCCGGGTACTAGTAGACCCAGTGACCTGGACCAGGGGGGGCGTGGAGACGGATGGTAACTCCACCTGTAATGTGCTTACCGAGACAATGACGGCACCTACTACAGCGGACATTGGGAAACAAGATAACTGTATGGGTATGAGGTTGGTTGTAAACCCAGTGCCAATATATACCAGTGCCGTACCTAATACTGCCGTTTGCAGTCCTAGCAATGTACTGTACAAATCCATTGGGACACTAGACCTACTGACAACTATTTCACCCCACACTGTCTCATCAGACTTTCCGGGCAATGACAGCATTAACACCAGCCAAACCATCACTGAGGACAACCATATAGCACACCCTCCCGCATTCCAGACTAAGACACACACAGGCAGGCCTCACACAAGGAGCAAAGGCCCCGCCCCCCAACTACCGCAAGCGAGGTCCCTAAAGGCAGCAATCACTAAAAGGAAGTCCATGCTGCATCCAAACAAAGTTCCTAAATCAAACAAACATAAACCACTAGCAGCATCCCAGTCTGCACATACACCTGTGTCTCAACCATTGCCCATGCCAGCTAAGCATTTACAACAAACGATGCCTGAACATAAATCTACATCCCCGCCTCATCCCACACTTCCAGCACAACCAACACCCATACAAGCAACCCAGACAAAACTAACACCTAAGTCAAATACTGCTACTATCATAGAGGATCTTATGGGCGACGGATCATGGTGTACTAGGAATGCCAGCACCATAATTACTTCCGCACCAGCAACCCCTTCTGGCACAGCCACAAACCCTGTTGCAACTACTTACATCTCACCAACACAATGTAACTTAATTCCCAGATACGGACCAGATAAAAATGATAATCAACCAAACCCACCTAGCTCAATTTCTGATACCCCTAGATTAATTGCTGCATCTGAGACCACATCAGAGCTCAAGAAGGTTACAGACAGCAGACCAATGTTAACAACAACAAAGAGGGGAAACCGAACACCACCACAGCAATGCCCCAGAAAGAATCACACTAAGAAGAGCAATAATAATACCAAATATAAACCTAAACTTTTGGAGAATAGATTTGTCTCGGCATCTCCAGACATCCAGACAGAAGACATGCAACCCCACGTGGTTAAGGCGGCCCTCAATGGGCTAATTGAAGAAATTGATTTCCCAGTAGATGCCCCATTGAAAAACCAAACAAGCATCTTAGACAATAACTCCCCTGATCTAGCAACAGGAGACACCAAGTTACGCACCAATTTAGTGGCTGAATGTATAGATGTCTACCCGTGCAGCCCAACCAAGAAGAATACAAATAGGACGGAGGAGGTAAAAAAAGTACCTGTCATCACTGGATATTGATGAACGACGTCCTGGATTAATTATACCAAGCCCCAAAGACTTGCAGACTCTGTTGCCCACTACATGGGTAACAGATACCATAGTTGACGGATTCCTGGGAATACTGGTGCGACATTATAACCATACCGTTGCACTGCCTATCCACCTCACTCTAAGGCTTCAAACACAGAATTATGACATTATTAGTGCGGTTAAATATATAGCTAAGCTATACCTGGGTACTTCGGACTTGAAAAAACCTGATCTGCTTTTCTTTCCTGAGTGTACAAAATATGGGCCTGGAGAAGAGAATAACCACTTTGTACTCCACGTAGCTAGTACAACAGATAATACGGTGAGATGTCTAGACCCTCTTAGTAGAAACATTCCAAACAAAACTACTTTTGAGATTGTAAAAGTACTGTCAAAAATAGACAACCTAAAACCCAAAAAGTACCAAACTGGTGTCATAACACCATGGATGACAACAGTAGTCCCCTCAAACCTCCCAAAACAACCCAATTCTTTTGACTGTGGAATTTTCGTATGTTTCTATGCTCTCAGCCTGGCCCAGTCATCAGATACGGCATTAGATCTTCTGAGAGACAGTATAAAGAGCAGACAGTGGATACACAACTGCCTTGATTCCTGTAAGCTTGTAGATCTGGGCCACCACACTTCAAACCATGGAAATTACTCACATGATACTGGTTCCAAACAAAACAAACAACCTCTAAGCTATGGCATATCTGGCAGGCCTGATTTAGTAGAAGCTGTCAACTCTGAAAATCTGTGTCACCCTATCGTCCCCGCACCCCTCTCTGGAAATAATGAATGGGCTGCTGAAATAATACCCCTGACCAGAAAGAATGCATTGTCCATAATTGGTGCACAGGTTAAGACAGGAGGTGAAGAGATGAGGCACAATCTTCTAGATGATGTCAAGCTTTTTATGTCCCCTGTACAGGCTGCCTCAATGAAATTAAAAAATCGAGTATCCACACACGAATTATACAATGATATTTATGAGTTGCTACGTTGTATATATGAAAAGAAATTCACTGAGGCATGTAGGAAACGGCTGACAATTGCCGACCCCTCAATCAACGATATCACCATGGATACCCTCCGGAAAGATCTAATCTCGATGACGGTTACATTCCAAAATAGATTCAGCAAACTTGAAACAGATCATAAGCGCTTGCTAGAAGAAACCAAAAGGCTCAACGACGAGGTTGTCCATGAGAGGAATACCAGAATCTTATTAGAATTATGGGAATTAATTAAAAACTATAATGGAATGGGGTATGGGGATTATAGCTGTATAACTTCTAAGTATAATTATTTATATCTTATACTATAAAATAAATAATTTCCATTAAAAGTCATGTTGAAAATGTTGTTTTTACCCAAACCAACTTAATTAATTTTAATTTATTTAATTAACTGCTATTATCTTAGCTTCTCGAAGGCCACACGCAAATTCAACTGTGAAAATTTATAAACTTTTGCCAGACATTTTGTCAATCAATAGTCCCAGGTATCTCACATGGATCTCACGTGGATTATTGCTTTATAAAGAGTAGACTGTCTACTTTACGTTTAAGGACAACCAATTTGCAATAATAAACCATTCCGATCAACTTTCAAGTTCGACGTTCCTATACAATTTTGAATAGTAATGGAATGGGACCAATGTGTCAGCTAGCAGTACGAAAGATATACACACTCAGACGGTCAGGGATCTACAGGATTAACGGGATGCTGAAACTGAATCTTGATCAAACTTAACTAATCCAAACCAACATTTTTAAATTATCGCTAAGAACATTCTACTCCACACACTCTATGGTGAGTCGAGATTAAGTTTCACAAGGGGGTCTACCATGGCATGCCTATAACTAACCTACAGTATAACTAACAATTTAAAAAGAAAGTCATGGACTAGGCCCTACATTTTTTAAATAATAAATAGGTTTTTGTATTAAATTTATGTTATATTCATATTATTTTTTCTTTCAGTTGATCTTGAAATTATGTCCAGCATGAATATCAACACCTATGATACGCAAACACTTTACTCTGGAAGACGATAGATTCCTAACCCTCAATAACTTTCAGAAATTGGTTCCTGAGTTCATTACTTTCGAACCAAAACTTATCCTTCCTTTTGCCCTTTTTCATTAACTGAATTCCATGTACTACACGAGTTGTGGTTATTGGTTCTGCCGTGAACTCGTCTAGGGCGTAGATTTTTTCTTTGTTTTTCTGTATTAAGGAACAATTTCGTGTTATGCTCAATATGTTTCTGTTCTGTCCGGTGGATTTTATTTCTCCCCAATATAGTTTCGATTTTTTTTCGCCTTTATCTTTGTAGATAATTCCTTCCTTTACAAATGTCAATAGTCGCTATAACCAAAAAAAAAGTTATATATATATATATGTATGTATGTATGTATGTATGTATGTATGTATGTATGTATGTATGTATGTATGTATGTATGTATGTATGTATGTATGTATGTATGTATGTATGTATGTATGTATGTATGTATGTATGTATGTATGTATGTATGTATGTATGTATGTATGTATGTATGTATGTATGTATGTATGTATGTATGTATGTATGTATGTATGTATGTATGTATGTATGTATGTATGTATGTATGTATGTATGTATGTATGTATGTATGTATGTATGTATGTATGTATGTATGTATGTATGTATGTATGTATGTATGTATGTATGTATGTATGTATGTATGTATGTATGTATGTATGTATGTATGTATGTATGTATGTATGTATGTATGTATGTATGTATGTATGTATGTATGTATGTATGTATGTATGTATGTATGTATGTATGTATGTATGTATGTATGTATGTATGTATGTATGTATGTATGTATGTATGTATGTATGTATGTATGTATGTATGTATGTATGTATGTATGTATGTATGTATGTATGTATGTATGTATGTATGTATGTATGTATGTATGTATGTATGTATGTATGTATGTATGTATGTATGTATGTATGTATGTATGTATGTATGTATGTATGTATGTATGTATGTATGTATGTATGTATGTATGTATGTATGTATGTATGTATGTATGTATGTATGTATGTATGTATGTATGTATGTATGTATGTATGTATGTATGTATGTATGTATGTATGTATGTATGTATGTATGTATGTATGTATGTATGTATGTATGTATGTATGTATGTATGTATGTATGTATGTATGTATGTATGTATGTATGTATGTATGTATGTATGTATGTATGTATGTATGTATGTATGTATGTATGTATGTATGTATGTATGTATGTATGTATGTATGTATGTATGTATGTATGTATGTATGTATGTATGTATGTATGTATGTATGTATGTATGTATGTATGTATGTATGTATGTATGTATGTATGTATGTATGTATGTATGTATGTATGTATGTATGTATGTATGTATGTATGTATGTATGTATGTATGTATGTATGTATGTATGTATGTATGTATGTATGTATGTATGTATGTATGTATGTATGTATGTATGTATGTATGTATGTATGTATGTATGTATGTATGTATGTATGTATGTATGTATGTATGTATGTATGTATGTATGTATGTATGTATGTATGTATGTATGTATGTATATATGTATGTATGTATGTATGTATGTATGTATGTATGTATGTATGTATGTATGTATGGTATGGTATGTATGTATGTATGTATGTATGTATGTATGTATGTATGTATGTATGGTATGGTATGTATGTATGTATGTATGTATGGTATGGTATGTATGTATGTATGCATGAATATTATTGCAGCTGCAATGCAGCATGCCGATCCTAGTAGTAGTCTTTTAGTGTGGTTTAATTTGGGATTTTAAATATCGAGCATAGTTTAATAGTGATCTTGTATCAAATGAGAAACATATATTTAATGGTAAGTGGTCAGACACTGGTGGGTGGTTATCAGGAAAAATTAGACGAATGTTGCCTAAGTTAATCATATTGTTTACGAACCAACAGTCTAACTGACTCTGCCGACTCCCATACAGAAAGGTGAAGCCCCCAGCATTGGAATGATCTTATCACTTTAAATGACTAATGGAAAAATTCCTGTCTCCCTGGCAATGTCGATTATTTTCAGATTATTTTGGTTTCTCCGACAACCTGGGTTACATGTGTAAGACATATTCGGGTAAACTTCGTTGATATCCCCTATTCTACAGTTAAGATCCCCAGCAAGTCTTGACTGAATACCAGCATCATTATTGCGTAGCAATATCATGTGTAAAGATGCGAAGTATTAATCTGTGAAATACGGTGAATTGTATGGTGGTATATACCCAATATACGTGAAAATAAGACTGGTGCCACCAATAAACTGAGTTTCATTACAGTCTGTATAAAAATACTCAACTGATCGAATAAAATCCTTAAGAGACTGTAAATAGGACAGATGAAAGCCACCTCTGGGAAATTGCTAAGTGCAATCTTTATCAGGGTAATCAACAGATATATATTTGCGTTTGTCTAATTTTAGACCCCATAGTTGATCTAGAGTATGAGTTTCTGATAGATATATAATACTGTAATGACTACAGAATTTATTAAAAGTTAGATTATTCACAATAGAAAAACCTTTAATATTCCATGATAAAATATTCCAGTGTTTGATATTAACATTATGAGATAACAAGTTACCTGCTAACCCAGTATTTAGAAAAAAAGAACTTGGTGTTTGGATTTTGTCAACCTCCACGTCATTGACAAACAATTTGTTGTAAGGGATTTCTGCCCTTTCACCACTCTTAATTATATCATCTCGTTTTTCATAAAGACGTTTATATTCATTTTGTTCCGCTTTAGTACGATCCGCTTTTATATGAATGGTTTTCAGTTCTTCGAAGTCCTTTAGTCTGTTGGCGCATGCATCTCCTCACATGGTTTCGGTCTGTCCAGGAACCAAAAGTAATTCATATGTATTGTGGTCTTGGATTGGGACCGCTGTCAATGCTTCCAATATGGCGGCATCAATCAATGACTATACTCAAGCAACTTATCTTCCTGAGACTATTCTGAACTGTGTCTTTGTCGTTTGCAGGTTCGGATTCTTTAACCCCCGAAAAAAATCAGACATTTTAAGCGAGCATTGCGATTTCAATGCTCCCACGATGATTGATTCACTTACCTTCATTAAGTCATATAATATTTTCATACTAACAATTTCCATACTATATACTTACTTATTTGTTTACCAGTAACTGTGAAAATAAGATAGTTAAGGAAAATAAACTCAATTAATTCCTTTACAATAATCCTGAAAATCAACAAATGATTATATCACAATCTTATAAAGTTATTTTATAGTCCTGTAAAGTCATAATGTGCCTAGAGTTATATAAATGTTTAAAATATGTACATAATTCATCTTCCGTTGATATAATCGTTTAGGTTATATCGCTATAAAGGATTTCTTCTTATTATGTAAGTAATTACTGCTCGCTATGTAAGAGAATCATAAGAAAGTATATCTCTCGCATTCACTAAATAGGAATACTCATTTATGGGGTCTTTAATAACGTTTCTGTTTCTTGAAAGTCTGTTTCTTCCAAGTCTTCATCGTGTGTTTGTCGCTGTTTAATATATATGTGCTTGACATGTTTAGTAGTAGCAATCGACCAATTTCATTTATTTCTGTTGTTCGCGCTGATGTGATTTCGTTTTGAATTCTCTCTGTGCTTACTTACTCAGATAGTGACTAGTGAAGTTTGTTCCATTCCTCCATATGTATCATTATTGTACATCCGTACAGAAATAGAATCCGAGATGAATCCCTGTATTTGATTCCTTCGGTATGTAATCTTTCCTCCGGCTGCGAATGACTCAAAAGTCGTCAACCATTCATCCGAATTCCTCTTGTGACATTCTGACTCTTATGTCCTCTGAATCCACATAGTGCACAATGCGTATTTATCCAGTTACATGCCACTAATAAATGTTCGAATCTATCACAATATATGCACTGCGTAACTCCTGTTTCTTTAGCAATGCAAGCTAACTTAATATGATGCCAACTTCCACAAAATCGACAACCTGGGTTTCAATATAGCTGTTCCATACGATGTTCCTCTATTGGATCTCGATACGATGATCCACTTCTTTGCTTTCATGATTCTTTGAGACGTCCGTTGCTCAAGTCCGATCTCTCTGGCTGCCATTAGAGCCTCTTCTAATTGTTGCTTGTTTATAATTACTTGTTCCCTCAACTTCCTTTGATTTTCTTTATCCTTTCGTATTAACTCCATTACAGTTTGTCATTTTCTCAATTTTCTCAATCAATCTCAATTTTGTCATTCTTTTCAATTTCTCCATTACAGTATCGCACAGGAGCTAAATCGTGGTTCTGGGGCAACACAAGGCCCACGTAACAGGGTTTCTGGTGCTGCTTGGAGTCCGATGGTGATGCCATCTAGGGCATACACCCAGTCACCTAGAGGTAGCAATAAACGTCCACGTCTTAATGAGGATAGGGATCAGGAAAACGATGGTTTTACAGTGGTCTCATATCAGAAACAGCGCGCTCCTCCACCTCCGCAGCGACTTATACACGAACAAGTAGTCGGTACACGTGGCGGTGGAGCCAGCACTTATAAACTACGAGCTGCACCGTGTCATATTTTCATTTCTTATCTCAGTAGTGATACAACGGCACAAGAAGTCATGGACTGTCTCGCGTTCAGTAAGATCAGAGTTGAGTTGAAGAACGTGGAGAGAAAGTCGCATGAGAATGCAAAATGCAAGGATAGGGTAGCTTCAAAGTTTCAATTCCAGGGAACTTCTCCTCCAAGGTCTTGGATTCGAGTATCTGGCCACAGGGTGTTTTCATACGGAAATGGATGCATTCTTTCCGTCGTTCAGGTCCCAGGTTAGGCGTGGTCCTAAGCACGACCAGGGGAAACGCTCCTCGTGGTCCAATGGGGAATGAGGAAGTTCATCCTAGTGGTGCTGGTGACGTGCCCCAAAGTCTGGGGCAATAGGTTGTTTGGTGATCGTTTATGTTGTTTATTTTATATATTTAGTTCAAGTAACCCTAACCAGTTATCTTTATTAACACTACAATGGCAGGCTCCAACGAAAGCCATGGTGACCTTACTGCCATGTCGCATAATTCTACAGGGTTTGGTCTAAATAAGATCGAGCATATTAAAACCCTACTGTTGGGTGCCAACATTGTTTGTTTGCAAGAACACTTTTTGTTAAAGAGTATCTCTTATAAGATTCGTGATGCTTTTCCAAATTGTAAATTTATTTTTAAGCCCGCGTTGTATTTAAATGAGAATGTGGTACACCATGGGAGACCCAGTGGGGGTTTGTGTATAATTTACAAAAGTAATATGCCAAATATGTGTCTCCAATTGATACTGGTAGCAAGCGGGTACAGGCTATTAAACTAATATTACCGAACAAGAGTATAATACTGATCAACTCGTATTTTCCCGTTGATTCGCAGTCCGCATCAACGGTATCTGATGAATTACTTGAGGTGCTTAACTGTGTGAAGGAATTAGTTCGGAATTCCAATACTAGTAATGTTATTATGTGTGGTGATCTAAATAGCGATTTTTCGCGCCAATCTCTACAGGTGCGAATAGTTAAAGATGTTATTTTGGAATTGTCACTAAATATTTTACGGGAAGAATTCCTGGTTGACTATACATACTTGGTGTGTACTGATTCGGGTACAGTTAATAAGTCAGTATTTGATCATTTTCTTGTTAGTGATACCGGTACAATAGGTAATAACTGTTATGAATGCGATGTAGTAAATTCTGGTTGTAACCTATCCGGGCATTTTCCGGTGTATATAAAATTCCATACTAATGACTTAAATTTTGAAGTCACAGATACTAAATTTCCGAGGAAATGTCATTATAATAGAGCAACTGATACCCAGCGAAAGGAGTACGGTGGTAGACTATAGAAGGAAAATCTGTCTAAAATTCAATTTCATTTACCTACTATAGGATATGTGCGACTGTACAGAACATACTCTATTTTTAGAGAATTATGCATTACAAATTATGGATGATTTAGAGAATGCATCTCATGCATTACCTATGACGGGAGGTGAAGCCTCTCGTGGTTCAACTGATGCTAATCGGGTGTTACCAGGGTGGATAGAACACGTTAAGCCGTACAAAGATGAAGCGGTTTTTTGGCAAAGCGTGTGGGTGGCTGGCCTAATGGGAGTACTAATAATTTATTTTATATACGTCAACGTACAATGCTTCAATATAAATATGCGATTCGTTGGTTGCAAAACTCGACGAATCGAATACAGCGTGACAAGCTGTTAAAGGCATTACTGAATGGAAAGACCGCGATTTTTGATGAAATACGAAAATTGTGGGGGAATGGTAATGTTGTCAGTGATTCCATAGAAGGGGAGACAGATCCCCAAGAAATTGCAGAAAAGTTTGCTAATATTTATAATGAGTTATATAATCGGAGTGATACAGTTGATGTAGGCGGTATTACGTCTGAAATTAACGACAGGCTGCAGGATGGTAGTCGTTCATTTTGTTCCATTACCGTAGAGTGTATTCATGATGCTTTGCAACATTTAAAGTTAGGCAAATCAGATGTTTCCTACGGTTTTGATTCCGGTGCACTTATTTATGGTGGTGTTAACTTTGAAACCCATCTGGCAATTCTTTTTAATGCATTTTTGTTTCATGGGTTTTTATCTAAGTGTCTTTTAACAATTGCAATGCAATGGTGCCACTAGTTAAGAATAAATTAAGTAGTATAGCATGCACGAATAATTATAGAGCTATACCTATTGCATCTCTAATTTTGAAAGTATTTGAATGGGTGCTGTTAATAACTCAGAAAGATATAAACTTATTTTAGATGAACTTCAATTTGGCTTTCAGGCTAAGTCCAGCACTGTTATGCGTACTTGGACGGCCACTGAGGTAATAGGTTACTACAAACGCAATAACACTCCTGTTTTCGGTTGTTTGTTGGATTTCACCAAGCCTAGTTAATTGGAAGAAATTGTTTTTAGAACTACTAAAAAAAGGTTTTGTGTTCTTTTTTGCAGTGCTTATTATACATATATGTTAATCAATCGTGTCATGTGCGATGGAATATATAATAATAATTCAGATACATTTTCAATATCGAACGGTGTTAGGCAAGGGTCGGTGGTCTCACTGATATTATTTTGTGTAGTTGTAAATATTCTAATAAATCGATTACGTATATCTTGTGTACTACTACTAGGTCGAGCGAACTCGGACAGTGGAAATGAGATCCTTCCAGGCTTCCCGATTCTCCATAGTTGTCGCAATTTCGTTTCTCCCAAGTTTAGTACCCCTTTCAAGTTGATCTATATATGTTATGGCCGGCTGTTACGACTACTCTTTTAATGAGTTGGTTGCCAGAGAAGTAGATCTGGTATGACCTCGTCTTCACTTTGCCAGCAGTGCCCACTGAATCTTAATCTGTGTTCACGGAGGGTGGTTGATACAGGTGCTATTGTACCATAAAGCTCGGCGTTTGTCATGTGTTGCCTCCAGCTGATGTTTAGGGCTGCCCTTAGTAGTCTTGTGTACCATCAATCCGTTGTTCAAGTGATTTAGTCAGCGTCCAGGTCTCACCCCTGTATAAAAATACACTTTCCACTGTGGCTCGAAAGAACTTAGTCTTCAGGTGCCTGAAGAGATCTGATTTCCAGATGGTATCCATTTTTGATAGAGCTGCCCAAGCCTTTGCTTTCCTAACTTCTATGTCCTTTTTGCTACTCTCTATCCATGATCCAAGGTACTGGAAGTCGTCGACCTTCCTTAGTTGATTATTATCAATGGTTGTCAAGTTTCCATCAACATTAAAGGACATGAATACGGTATTGGTAGCATTTATATGCAATCCAACCTCCTTAGCAGCCCTCTCCACTTTATTTAGTAGGAGCTGTGCATCTGCTAGCGTGTTAGAGAACAGGGCGATGTCATCCGCAAAGTCGGTGTCTGTGACTGTAGTTGCCGGATATCTACTACTTCTGCGTTCTTGAAGTGTGAATCCCAGATCTTCACCCTTTGTGGCAGTCCTCATTGCGTAATCCAGCACAGTTACAAATAGTAATGGTGCTAATGTGTCACCTTGCAGTACGCCAGCCAGGATTGAGAAAAACTCAGTTTCACCATATGGTGAGAGTACCTGTGCTTCTGTGTCACAATATAACAATCCAATGCCAGCAACAATTACTTCTGGTATTCCATAAGCTCTCAGGATTTCAAGCATTTTACCTCTATGGATGGAGTCGAAGGCCTTCTTGAAGTCCACAAAAGTCATGACTGCAGGGAGATTCTTTGACTTAATTCCTTCAATCAGTCTCCATAGTGCAAGTATCTGAGGTATCTGATCTACTTGGTCGAAATCCGTTTTGGCTCTTACGCAGTAGTTTCTCTATGTGAGGCCTAATCCTAAATAGAATCATTTCATTGTATATTTTGGCAGCTACCACAAGCAGACAGATCCCACGGTAGTTTGTTGGTATGTCGAGGTCTCCTTTCTTGGGGAGAGGCTTTAGTTCACCTTTAGTCCAAATTGGTGGTGGCTTTTCCCCTTTTAACATCCGGTTGCAAACATTCAATAATGGTCTGTTTAGCACTCATGTTCCTGTTTTCCATACCTCCGCTGGGATTTAATCTAATCCACTCACTTTAATATTGGACATGCTTTTAATGCTTCTTTGGAGTTCGGCAGGCAAAGCGGTTTTGAACTTCTACTGTGTAAGCATCATTTACTGCATTGTCAGTCCTGAGTTTCTCCCAGTCATAGTTGATTGCTTGCTTGTCATGGGTTTGCTGGCTCTCAAACTGAGTCTGATCTCTGCAGTCACAATTCTGTGTTCCGAACCAATTAGGTCGAACGAGCTGTATGCCTCGCAGTTGATCATGCTGTTTCACCACTTTTTGTTTATAAGGATGTAATCCAGTTGTGCTTTGGTTCCATTAAGGTACTGACAGGTCCATAGCTTCCCCTTACTCTTTTCGAATGTGTTGTTTGTTGGTATCAATTCACATTCTTCCATTAGGTGTAAAAGTAAGTACCCATTTCTGTTAGAACTGGTGTTATAGGTGTAACCCTTGATGTCTTCTGGGCCAATTTGCGCATTCAGGTCACCAGCAATGACTTTAACATTGTGTTTCGGAATGTCCTTTATAAGTACAGTCAGTTCTTCATAAAACTTGACTGCTTGTTCTGGCTCTGAAGCATTGGTTGGACTGTAGCAACATATAACTGTTGCCTTGGGATTCCCATCAAATGTTGCGATCATAACCCTGAAATTTATAGATTCGATGTTGTTTAGTGTCTTAAGTGCAAATGGGCTTATCAGAATTCCTACTCCACCAATTGATGCATTGGCCGAGTTTCTTACTGCTGAGCTTGTTACTAACTTCCATCCACCTCCAATGTCACTGTACTTCATGGCAGTGTCTTCATGACAAATCCGATGTTCTTGGATGTAGATGATGTTGTGTCGATGTTATATATTGCCAGAGCGACCATGTCACCCTGTTTGGTACAGTATGTGCTTTCAGCGTGCATGCGTTCATTGTAGCAATCTTGAGTGTCTTTTTACATTTCAACAGGTTGGTTCTTCTTTCTTCTCTGTGTTCAGTTCCAGTAGCCAATTTATCGACCCCAGCCTGGTGTACCACTGAGGGACGCGGTCCTTGTTGACTCGGGCGACGACCGAGCCGGTATTTGTATATCTTGTGTAGGGTGCTCTATTGGTAATATATATTTTGGTTGTCTAGCATACGCAGTCGATGTGTTATTACTATGTCCATCAGTTTTTGGTTTACAATATATGATCGATATCTGTGTAGATTTTTGTACTGAATTTAAGTTAAAAAACTAAGTGTTAATTGCGACCCGAAGTTGTGTAAATCTAAGTGTATTCCAATTAATTTTGTATGGAAACCTCCTAGAGCTGAAATTGTTGTAAACGGCATTTCACTACCGTAGGTTCAGGAGGCTATTCATTTAGGTATTTTGCTCGATTACAACTTTAATTTATTACGAGGTGCATTTATTGGTAAATTATCAAATTTACGTCAGGAATATAATTTCTCATCGCCACATATTTTATCATATCTACAACGTGTATGTATATTGTACACATTTTTATGGTTGTCCGGTTTGGGATATATATTCTGAAGGTTGTAAGCGAGTTTATAATGCATGGAACAACAACATTAAAATTGTATGGGCATTACCATATAATGCCCATCGGCTCATTGTTGAAGGACAGGTAAACTTTGAGCATCCTAAATTTATGATTACGAAACAACTAGTTAATTTTTCGAAAACGGTGTTAGCGTCTAACAAGCTATGTGTCAGATTTTTGTCCAGATTAGTGTGGAATGATTGCCGGAGTCGTAGTGATTTATATATTAGGCGTATATGTATGGGGCGCCGTGGGCTTCAAAAATATGAAAATGTCGGCGACTGGTTCAGATTCTCGGCGACGGTCTGAACCAGTCACCGACATTTTCATATTTTTGAAGCCCACGGCGCCCCATATATATGCAATGAGTGTTTCCTCTCCGATATTATTTTTATTGTGCAACACCCTTACGAGCGACGCAGTTTGCATTTGTGCAGGGAATTATGCCGAGTTAGAAACGGCGAGTTGGCAATAGCAGGGTTTTCAAATAATGAAATTGGGATGCTTTTGGAGCATGTCTCCTCAGACTGATTCTACCTACCTTACATTACTTATATATATATTTATATATTTTTCTTTTTTTTGTTGGTAATTTAATTATTGTGCTCCTGTACTACCATACGATTAGTATATTCCCATATGTTATGTACGAAAGAAATTAATAATAATAATAATAAGGGAAGCCTGTTGGATTGCAGACGTATATTTTATAGCAGGGCATCGCAAATTTTTGTCATTTGATTCAAAGTATACTTATCAGAAATCATCTTCAAAATGTCTTTTCTAAAGAATTTGGCGATATTGTATAGTTCGTAGATAACAGTTTGTTGCTGGTCTGATTTTAAGGTTATAAGCCTGGATTTAGGTTGGATTAGATTGGTAGGGAGAACAGGTGTAAAAGCTTTTGCGTAATTAGCCGGTTATTATCCCCGTAAAGTACTCTGTGGTTGGTTTACCAGGCATAAAAAGGCCGTGTCCTTGCTGTACTGGTGTTTTGGAGGACATAAAAGCCATTTCTTCTGTATTTGTACTTTAGAGGACATAATCTGCAATTTCGTGACGTAAAAGGCTCGATACTCTTGAAAACAGTGTCGCTACCATGACGACGGCTAACGGCTGATATTGCCACGTTGCAACTTTCTGTATCTGCCAATAGGATTTGAGTTAGTTTTGATTTCGACCTATCACAAATCTACTGAACTGAATTTCCTATCTTTATGCTCATTCTCTGTGGTGGGTGGAAGCCTTTGTAAATAAGGTTATTCTTATCAGTGTTCAGTGTTATGTTTTTGCCCAGAGCCTAAGAACCGGCTTTTGGCACCTCCGTGTTTCAGTCTTTAGTCTTACATTAGTAGGCTCAATTATAGAACGTATATCTGTTATCTTAACTTAACTTAACCACTCACGAGTTACACAAGTTAACTCATTCACTTAATAATCATTTATACATTAATATTACTGCTTTTACTGTCGGTCATTCATTATATTGGTTGATGAAATATTATATCGGAATACTGATCAATAGTCAGACACCCCACCTTCTTGATATACTAAAGGTTAGAGAGACCGGTTACAGATAAACGATTGCGACCTGTGTTGAGTGGTTTGAAGTGAATCTAATGCTATTTCATATGCCCAACATAAATTGTCTGTTGCTCTCTTTATACGTGACCAAATTTAGTGAAGGTCGGCAGATTAGTGTGCAGTATTGTGCAGCATTGTGTATGAGTGTAACTGATAACAAAACATCTCCTAAAGAATGTGCCATATACGTGAATCTATAGCCTTTTCGTTGTGACTAGTTTAAGTCATAACTCTGTTTATATAGATAGAGCGCCACGTCCTAAAGGAACTGTTAATATTTCCCGAAAGTGAATAATATTTGTCAGAAATTATATATCACGATCAGTCGAATAATACAGTAGGCTTACACCATCAATCATTAAGCCCCGAACTCAGTCTCCCGGGTATATCCAACGGGTGAATGATTGCGCATAGACTGGCTTCGGCTAATGTAGTGTATCAAATACTCGTCATAGGCTAAAGACTATCTATCATCCAAAAGACATTCTAATTTTGGCAGGTTAAACTGTCAAAGGTCTTTAAAAGCGCAAACAATAACAGATATTGCTTCTGGATTGCGGTGTAAGCAATCTAGTCGAAAGTACCGGTTGACCGGTAACCAGTAGGCCTGACTGCCTGATCATCCGGACCGGTACCTACAACAGTACAGGTACAGCAGTATTATTCGATTGTGATCTATTGTATACTGTAGGCTGCCAGGGGAATAGGGATTGATCACCCCTCATTCTTTTGTAAAGTTTACTTATTTCTGCAAGTTTTATTTGTTTGTAGGCCAGTATTGAACAGAAGGCGTGTAAGCCTGATCAGATTGTGCAGACAATTTGTAGGTTGAACTGTTGTCTGATTGCTGTTAAGTCTGAACGGATTGCAGTGTGTGTAGATCACCTGTCCGATAAAGAACGGTTAGGAAGTAGGGGCAGCGAATGCTGTAAGGTAAACCCCCAACTAAAGAATAAGTCGTACTACTGGGTTAGAACGCATACTACCTAATTATTTCGGAGTCTGCATGTCCTGTAGTTTATTTAGGCTTGAGAGTAGTCTGCCATCGTTTAGTCTGTACTTTGTTTGTGTAAGTCTGTACGGGTAGCGTATAATATTTATTTAGATAATTTGTAGGCTGGATAGTTGTCTGGCTGTTATTAGGTCTGAACGGATTGCAGCTTGTGTAGATCACTTGTCCGATAAAGAACGGTTAGGAAGTAGGGGCAGCGAATGCTGTAAGGTAAACCCCCAACTAAAGAATAAGTCGTACTACTGGGTTAGAACGCATACTACCTAATTATTTCGGAGTCTGCATATACCGTAGTTTGTTTAGGCTTGATAGTAGTCTGTCAGTGTTCGGTCTGCATTTTGTTTGAGTAGTTTGTACGCGTAGCGTAATATTTATTATTCAGAGTTTATGCGATTATTCGCAACATTCATTCCCCAAGTTTGTTCCTACAGTAATTGTGTTTGTTATACATACCGCTATAGTTAAATTAACCCCGGTACTACACGGGCTGCTTGGCGTAGGTAAAGACTGGTGATTTTGTGCACCGGTCACTCCAGCAGATGCCGTGGTTCTTTTAGCTGTTCAAATATATTTAACTACTGATTATATGTTGTACAAGTACTCGTACCTAATTTAGGGTTTAGTGTACAGTGCTTTCCGAAAGTAATTAGTGTAGGCATTATATTTGTGTTGTAAAGTGGTTGATAGGCACATTCGATTAGCTCTATTAACTTCTAGGTAGGAACACTCCGTGATACATAACGTAGAACCTATAGCGATACGGCTATAGGTCGTCAGGCGGTGGTATTTTCCTATCTGGACAACGCAGTGTATTTACTACTACGTATTATTTTCAAATACCGCAGTACCCTGTCCGTTGTAATAACCAGAATTCTAACCCTTTGTTAGGCTGGTTTGTAGACTTCTTGTAAAATTACCCTAAAAATTTCGTATTTGTGTTTTTTGTAAATTTTTGTGTTTATTTAGAGATTGTAATCTCACCCGAATTGTACGTAATTTGTAGTATTAAGTAACTTAGGTAAATTAGCATTATTTGTTTTAGTGTCCTATAAGTAACACTTCACTGAAAGCACACCGCTTTGTGTAGTGATTACTCCCCAGAAATAATAACATTTATTTCAAACATTGACAAAAACCCATTAAAACGGGTATATATATATTATAAATCAAATCTAACGATTTATAAATAGTAGGCCTACCATACAACCATTAGGTCTCAATATCAGTTGGATTACTGCTCAAAAAACGGTAATAAAGTAAGTAAAGTAACCAAGTAACCCTAAAATTCAGAAATTCAATTATTTAAAATAATTGATATACCGGTATTTACGATAGGCCTATTATCTTTATTTCTATAAATTTAGGCTGAAATTATACCGGTACTTTATAATTAATTCTAGTCCAGAATTATACTTATATATACTACAAACTGTAAGCTGTATACCGGTATTCCCGATAGGCCTATTATATATTTATATATATTTGTGCTAAAATTATACCGGTATTCTGTGATAAACCTAGTCTGTAATAATAGTTATATATACTATAAGCATACCGGTATTCTAATATATTATATATATCACGCTACACTGAGTAGCAGTACCGGTAATTAATTACTAGGCTAGCAGTTAATACTGAATTACTAGACTTGCTTAGACTGTAATATAGCAGTAGGCATTCAACTGTACTCACAAACATGTCTGATACTACTCTGAACCTGTCAGACAGTCTATTAGATGTAACTATCTGCGACTCAGATAGAGATATAGAACCGTCTAGTCGTAAGTTCAGTTCACCTCCCACTGTGAGGAAGGTCATCCCTCCAGTAGTAATAAAAGAACCTAGGCTGGTCCAACATCGTAGGTCTATCATAGGCACTCGAGCTCAGGTCAAGCGGGACCAAGAAGCAGCGGAACAGCAACAACCCGCGAGCCAAGAACTTACTTCTCAACGGCCCAACAGCTCCAGTAGTGAGGATACTGTAGAACTGACACCCGAGCGCGGAGCAAGGATGACGGATGCGGTTTATTCGGATCCCCTTCTCATCCTTCCTGCAGCCGTACTCACTAGGTTATTGATCGCTGTGGAAGAACACCAGATCGATTGGGCGAGAAGCCAGCGTTCAACTAGAGATAGTTATGCTGGATACACAAGGGAAGAACTGAAGTCCATGGTCGAGTCGCAATGGAACTTCCCCGGACCCGGACTCCCGTTTGATTTATCAGAAGCTGCCTGGGAAGGCTGCCAAGGAAACCATCGATCCAGCTGTATGGAAGAGGTCCGCAGCCGGATACGCACAGGGATTCTTTAGCTCTATGGAGCGAGTAAAAGGACAACTGTTTCAACAACCACAAGGACCTCAAGAGCAGGGACAACTGCTTTATCAAGTTAGAGAAAGAATTCTACGAATCAGGCTAATATTATCGGCCTTTGAGGAGGCTTCTAAACGAAGGCAAGACACGTCATTGCAAGTTGCCGTAAAGACTTGGTTTCAAAGGGTGAGTCTCCAGGTTCAAGGAACAGCTCAGTGGAAAGCTCAGCTGGAAGAGCGCTCAACCCATGGAGAATCAACAGACGCTACTTTTTCCCAAGTGGAAAGTGAAGCGACGGCAGAGAAACCGCATAAGAGGGATGCCATTGACATCTATCTGTCAGACTATCAACGTTTTTTAGGTGATGACGAGTTGAGGAGAAGGTTAGAGGGACTTAGCCCTAATAGTGAAGGAACCAAGCTAGTGTTGGATGCCATCGATGTGGAAATGAGGGCTGCGAATCAGGCTAAATTTGATGAACAACTCCGCCTGACACGAGTCCAAGAACAACAAGTAAAGAAAAAACGCATAGAAGACAGAAAGAAAGCAGCAGTGGTAGCTGCAGAAGCAGAAAGAAAAGCGGCAGCGGCAGAGGCAGCGGCAGAGGCAAAGGCAGCCGAAGCTGAAAGAAAAGCGGCAGCGGCAGCGGAAAGAAAAGCGGCTGAGGCAGTGGCAGAAGCAGAACGGAGAGCGGCTGAAGAAACCATCCAATTAGAATTGGAAAACATTCAGGAGAATCAAGACTGCATAAATAAACAGTTAACAGCTAGTAATATGCAGATGATGAATCGATCTACTCCCAAAAGACAGGGATATACATCATCTGAAGAAGGCGATACCACCGATACTGAAGGCAAAGGAAATAGATCTCGTCTAAGCAGACGTAAAAGAACATTCCACCATCAGAAATTGCCTGATTTGCCTCCAGCTGTTAGAAGGCAACTAAATAACACCAACTTAGGTAGTACAGAGCCCACAGACCAAATAATTAAAATAGAAAGACTCCCTACGATAGTAGATGAGCCTGAAATAATTAGGCCTGTTCTTGAAATCACCCCTTCGGTGATAGACACACCTGTGCTCCCTGAGATTACCTCTAAACTCCCTCTGCATAGCACTAAGCTACCTGTGCCCCGTAGAACTGCCCAGGAGACAGTTCATGTCCTGGACCCCGAGCGAAATATTCATGATTTGTCGCCCGTTGTCCCTTGTCCGCCCGCTACAACGTTGGCGACTCCCGCTTCGGTGGTCGAATGGGTGGACGAGAGACGGCGGGGGATGGATCTCCTGCTCGGGCAGATGCAGGAGACTGTTCAGCAATTTAAGGGCACAGTAAGGGAAAGTAGGCTAGAGTTGCAAGAAGTGCAGCAAAGTATCGCGCTAGAACGCGATAAATTAGTAAATACCCAAAAGGGTATACCACCACCCTCTGTAACAATGTGTCAACCTGTTAGGTCTGAAGTATCGCATGCGCAAGGTGTGGAGCCTACACGCATCTATACTGCTAGCGAAGTAGAAACTCCTATAGTGAACCCTATTAAGGGTAATTATAGACCTGTTGATAATGATATTCCATATAGAACTGATCATAATCCGAGAAATTTATATACCGATAACTCGATATTAAATAACACGATGGCCCAAGAAAGTTTTACGCGTCAAATGGCTAGAACCGAAGCCCGGCAAGCGGTAAAGGTGGGAGAGATCGTCAAGTTCAATGGAGATGAGATGAAATGGTTACCTTTTAATGAATATTACAAAGATAACATACAGAACTCTGTACTATCTAATGGAGAAAAACTTAGATACCTCATCGAGTGCTTGGAAGGATCTCCCAAGTTAATGGCGTTAAAGTTTATTGGACATCCAGACGGATTAACCCTATTAGTACCGGGCTATAAAATGTTGTACAAATACCGGGAGGGGGTCATATTGACCCCCCCCCCTCTAAAATCTACAAATATTTACGAAAACGTCTGATTTTTTGTTTGTACGTAGGTATCACTTGTCTGGATCCGACCGAAAAATAAAATTTTCGAAAAAATGTACTGGGGTGGTTATATTGCAGCACCAAAATTACAAGTAGTGCACAATTTTCACAAAATTTGAAAGTTACATTTTCGGCTAATTATTTTTCAATACAGGTTTTTTGGGGTGCAAAATACATTGGAAAATATTTAAAATTGATATGATTACTATAAATGGCTGTTTAGTCCTCTCTGCGTAGGAAAAAAATGAAAAAAACAAGTAACCAGCACTTTTCAGTTAGAACACAAAATTTTTAATTCACTTATACGATGCTATAAATTCACATTTTCAGGTTTTCGAGGGCGCTGATTCTAATGGAATACATTTCTAATATGCCAGATCATTGCTACTTGTATTTTTCGGCGTAATTTAGCAAATTTTGGTGCTAGCACCAAATTTCGTACCCATCACCAAAAAGTACAAGTTTGCGATGTCCAGTGCTGTTTTTATTGATTCCATCGGATTCAGGACCCTCATAAACCCGTATAACGCAAGAAACAAGGTGATACTATCTACTTATCAATTTGCATATTTTCCAAAATTTGGTGCTGGCACAACAATTTTCACCCACCGGCGAAAAATACAAGTTTGAGAACTCCTATGAAATTGTTACTGATTCCATTGAATTCAGAACCATCACAGACCCGTATAACGCAAGAAACAAGGTGACACAATCAATTGACATATTTGATGGTTTTCAAAATTTGGTGCTAGCACCACATTTTGCACCCACATCCGAGAAATACAAGTTTGAGATGTCTAGTTCGATAATTATATTTTCCATTGAATTCACAACAGCCATAAACCTCTAAAACGCAAGAAATAAATTGTCACAAGCAATTTTATATATTGAATGGATTTTCAAAATTTCGTGCTAGCACCAAAATTAGCACACAGCACCGAAAAATACAAGTTTGATACGCTTGGTTCAACTCGTATATATTTCATCGAATCCAGAACCTCAAAAAACCCCAATTGCGTAAAAAACAAGTTTCAAACAATCAATTTACAAAATTGACTTATTTCAAAATTTGGTGCTGGCACCAAAATTTGGCACCCATCGAAAAAAACAAGTTTGAAATTTCTAAATCAATTTATATGAATTCCATCCAATTTCTAACACCAAAAAACCGGTGTAAATCAAAAACCGAGATGTTACAATTCATATTTAATGAAATGTAATTTTCAAAAAACGTCTCAAAAAAAGTGCCAAAAGTAGGGTTAAAAAATGGTGCTATAACTCGAAAAGTTCCCAATATTTTTGAAAACGGTTTTCACTACCATGACGACAATAGATTTTTAGGAAAAGTCATAAAATTTCAGATTCCCAACTGCGTTTGTTTCATAATTATTATAAAAAAACCACGGGGGGGGTCATATTGACCCCTCCCCGGGTTTAATAGGGTTAAGACAAGTTTGGGATACACTAAACATCAAGTATGGTAATAGGAATAACATCGCTGGGTATTTGTATGCAAAGTTAGTAGCGCCCCGAAAGTTTATTAGCAGCGGAATTATCGAGTTTTCCGATGAGATTCAGGAGATCTGTAGACAATTAGATTGGCTAGGTAAGTCTCAGGAGTATCAGAATGCTATGGTTATTAGAGCAGTGGCTTCTACTTTACCGAAGGGTGGAGTAGGTACACGCTGGGATAAGAAAGTGTTATATATGATGGAACAACAACGACGAGACCCTACCATGGCTGATCTCATGTCATTCCTAGATGGAGAAGTGAAATTACAGCTCCTGAAACTGTCCAGAGAGAAGACACCGGAAAACAAGGTAAGCGAAAAACCCGTCTCTAGGAGAAAGGTAACACCAGTGTGTTATACAGACGACGGCGAAAGCCAGACTTCTCAAGGAGAAGATAGCGGGAAAGACACTGAGAGATCTTATTATGTCAATAAAATGCCTAAAGATCAGGTAAGTAAATTCAAGTCTCGAGCAAATGACAGGAGAGAACAGGTAAGAAAAACTCCTCCCACGTCTCCCAAGAGAATTCCGGTGAGAAAGCCCGAAGAAAAGGCAAGTGTACACAATGTGACTCAAAATAAGGTAAGTAACATCAAACCAAAATGTGCGCTGTGTGACGGGACCCACCGTTTGAATATGTGTGATGAATTCCTGAAGAAGTCATTAACGGAGAGACGCGAAGTCATGTGGGATAAGCGGTTATGTTATAATTGCCTCAGACAAGGACACCAACGGCGTACCTGTTTCTCTGATATAAGGTGTGCAAAGTGTGGTGCGAAACATCATATCTTGTTGCATGCTGAATTCGAGCGAAATAGTCCGAATCAGGTAAGTGATTCCGAGCTACATGTCCAATTCAGTGATGTGAACGACACTGATCAATCTGAGATGGAAGGATTCTATACGGACGAGTTCTCCGACGAAAACGAATCCTGTTACATGATAAATACCGCAGTGTATCGAGCACTCACCTATGAAAAGGATACAGACAACGACTTCACTCTAACTACTTCTGAGCGACAACCATCTTGGAAAGAGCCATCTTCCAATATAGGGATCCGAGAGTTTCCTGTGGTGCAAGTAAGGGTTCACGGACCTAAGAGGAGTTATGTAGTGAACGCCCTCCTTGACTCCGGTAATACAGGAACATTCATCGACAAAGAGCTAGCCGAAGATATATTTGCTGGACAACCCAAGTTCCAAACTAAGCTCAACATGTCCGGCATTATGCAAGTTTGGAAATCTACAATAACAGCGGATTATTATGTAGGAGCGTTGTCCACCCCCCAGGACGAACTAGGAGAACATAGCATAAGGTCAGTGAAAATGGTGGCTATAAAGAACTTCGCTACTACTCAAGCAGACCTTTATAATTGGGACGAGGATGAGAGCATCCAACATCTTAACATACCTCGATTCCAGACTGATTATCCTGGAGTGCAAATACTCATCGGCCAAAACGCGCATGAGGCGCTGGAGACATTAGAGAAACGGCCTGCTCAACCGCAGCCACTACAGACCTATGCGGTAAGAACTAGAGTAGGTTGGTACTTTACTGGCCCTTCCCGTAGAACACTCAGAGAAAGACTACCGCAAGAGCGCGTCTACCAGGTGAGTGAATGGGAATATGATACTAGTGAGGGAGACGATTTAACTGAGGGAACCCCATACTCCTCAGATAACGACGACGTGCACCAGCTTTTTGATGAGGAGAATACCATCGATCTCCTTAAGGAAAGCGAGGCTTGGCAAAACCAAGTTAACTTATGTCAACTTCTCTATCCATCTGAACGAGAAGCTTATAACGACGAGTTAAATGACGTCATTGAGCGTT